>CM052157.1:9179625-9199950 GCA_028455555.1 Augochlorella aurata | reverse complement strand
GTCTAAGAAAATTGTTACCAACGCGGCCCATTAGCTCAGTTGGTTAGAGCGTCGTGCTAATAACGCGAAGGTCGCGGGTTCGATCCCCTCATGGGCCAAGTTTTCTTTTGCGCGCAGAAGCTTTTCATCTATCTGAAAACTGAACTATCCCCTGAAAAGCATGCAGAAATTCTAGTATATCAGGTGGCCCATTAGCTCAGTTGGTTAGAGCGTCGTGCTAATAACGCGAAGGTCGTGGGTTCGATCCCCCCATGGGCCAAACCTTTTTTTTTCAAATGCGACAGTCGTTTACCCTTCTACAATATTTTTACAACGCGCGTACGTTATCACATAGAAATTCTTTTATTATGACACAGAAAAAACAATAAAAGTTCTTGATAGTTATTACGACCTCTATCGACGAACATCTTGACTCGCAAAGGTTTTCAACCTCGTACGGTAACAAAGCAATCGTCGGTAACTATTCGAGCATAGGTAAAGCAACGGACGACTGGATCGGTAGAATTCCGTTCGAACTCGGTCGCGCGAGAAATTCGATTTGTTCGGTCTAGAAACAGTTTTCAAACGACGTGGATCGTAAGAGCAGAAAATGCGAGACGAAAAATTTCGGCATTGCGGATCGCGTTCAACTCCCGGGCAGCCACCTGTCGCGCGCATGCGCACCCACGTTAAAACACCTCGCTGCCCGTTCCCGAGTGTCAGTGTAAACCAAAATGGCGAGTGTGAGGACGGCTCGTGACAGCTCTCGCCGCTGCTCGCTGGTGTCCACGGATTTCTGAACGGGTCGCGCGCCAACTATGTGACACACGTGACCGATCCGAGTGCGAACGGTGAATGGATACCATCGATTGATCGCTGGCAAAAGCTGGCGACCCGTGATACCCCGCCGCATCGGATCGGCACCCTTCTACTGTTTCCCGATGCACAGTTGACGGGGTGACATTGACGTTCCTCGTCGATTTAAAGTGTCCCGTGGTCCGTTCAGTGAGCGGACAGACACCTGAACCGTTCGTCGTCTTCCGGTCCGCGTAAACAACGGTATTTCCCATCTGGCCTGGTCCCTGGGTGTATGTCGTCGATACGGAGAGAGATCGTTCGATAAGTGCCCGATTATTGTTGTTTCGCGGAAGTGTCACGAGGTGCGCGTATTGTTTCGAAAGTATCGGCGACCCGTGTGTGATCGTGTGCGCGCCACGAACGTGCACCGATTACCTTCCTAGCTGGCTGAGGCTGTCGCTTGTTGCGATACCATTCGCGATTTTTCTTATTCTTCGTTCCGGGGCCGCAGTTCCATCGACCACGGTGAGTTCTCTGTTGTTTTATCGGGGTGACGATCACGCGTTCGAGGTGTTCCCCGACACGAGCAACCCACTTTTTACTTCTCTTTCAAAGTTGCAACCACCAGGCCCTATACGATACCTATTGCTTTACCACTATAGCAACGGATTTGTTCCCGTACGATTTTAGGAAATCTGCCTTGCCTGATCGTTCCACCGTTGACAACAACTTTGCGAGGTACTGTTGCAATGGAATCGTGTCACGTATTTTTAAATAGCGCGAATCGTTCAGGATTCAATGGATACGTTACTGTTGGTCGATCTCCTCTGTCTTAACCCCTTTATGCCTCACGGGTACACATGTACCATCGTTACGACGTTCTTGTTTCGGCGCGAGCGATATACGAGATTTTCTAGGGCAACTTACTGAGAGATATAGCGTAGATGTTGACATAATCGGAGCATAATTGGTATCTGTAAAGTCGTTCTCTGCCATTGCTTAAAGCCTGCAAATCTGAAGAAATTGTGTCGAACTCTTTCGAGTTGTTGTTTATATTTGGTCCGAGGAGGGGACCAAACAATGACCGACGCGTATTCGAAACGTGACCTCACAAGTGAACAGTACAATATTTGAATAGTCTGGAAGCTTTTCAAGTCTGTCGCCCAATGCTTAACAAACCCGAGTACTTTACGAGTATGGTGGCGAAATTTCCTTGCGGAAAAATGCCTGACTCCTGGAATTCCTGCGGGACTCGTGCGAGTGTCGGCGGACCGCGTGGATGTCCAGGTGTGACTCTTTTCACCCGATGGTCACTTCGGCCACATGTTTCCCTAAGGTGTTGTTTGAAAGTTCCTTAGAATTTCACTGAATAGAACTACCGAAGCTATTGAAGTAAATTGGTTGTTTTTGCGACGGCCGTTTCGCTATATCTATAAATGTTTATGACGTTACATCGTAATCGCTGTAAAAATAATACCATGTATGGGCGCCGCAGGTGGTTTTATGAAAGAGTTCTTTCAAGATATAGTATTCGCTCTCCCTCACTCTCGGCTATGAATGGGAAAAGGGTTTAATAATAAAATGTAATAATAAGGGATTAATATTAGTTGACAGCATTAAACGAGAAAGGGGGACGTAAATATAGGAAGAAATAAGGGAAAAAATTCGTTCGTGTCTGGAGGGGCTAATGTAATTAACTCCCTGTGGAGAGATGGGAGTTCAAGGTCATTGCGACGTTTATATTTATTCCTTCGCGGCAAAGATTCGATTAAGCGATGAGAACGTTGTAAAAACAGCATGTTTTACGTCCGTTGTGCGAATATACCATTCGCTACTGGGACAGACAATAGACTTGCATACGAGTGTCTAGTAGACGTCCGGCGTGTCAGATAGCTCCGTTTGAACTGTTAGGGACCCAGTTCGACGGCTAACGAGGGAGGGTGGGGTTCACCTCCAAACGAAAAAAGTCACCGTAAAAATGTGCCCTGCGTGACCTTGTTCCCTTGCTGCATCCATTTTTGTACACCCGTAATGCGCAACCGACTACCTTTATTAGAAACTAGCTGAAACTGTTCGACGTTTTCCGGGCCTCTTACGACGAGCAAGCGACTGGAACTCAATTGGTTTTTAGAATTGGAACTCAATTATATAATAATCCGATATTTTGAAATTAATTGGCACTTTAATCGGTCATTACACAATTCTTGCTCGCATATAGTTTATTATGCAATGCCGACTTTGATAATTATAAACCGCAGTTGTATTGTCATGAAATACAGACTGGGAGGGTGCGATATCTCCCGCGGCGAATTCACAAATTGAAAGTTATGCTACACTGCTAAATACATTTCTCGTTAAAAGATTAATAAATTGCTCTTTAAAAAATTAGTAAATAGCACGTCAAGGAAATTAATAAAAAGCAATTTCAAAAATTGATAAAAGTTATAGGAACATTGGGGGTTGATCTCCTGTATTCTGTCGAAAGGCAAGAATTGTTTCCTGCTTGCAACGTTACGCTAAACATATTTAGAATTTTCGGTTAATTTTTCTTATATATACACCGGGTGTCTAGCGTTTACGAACGAATAAATCAAACGGCTTCGTTCAGAAGTTTGGCAAACTTTTCTTGGCGAAGTTGTTAACCAACGGTTATCGAGAGACAATTGCGGCTACTTCTAGAGTACGAAGTTAAGCGGAACATCTCCGAGAACTAATTCTTTCTGATCCTATGCCAGGATTGTAGTTCGATAAAAAGGTCAGGAAAGTTTTAAATGTCATATGAGGTGCGTCAGGTAGGAGAAGAACGAATTTACTCGTGCCGTAGGTGTTGATCGATAGACAAATAATACATCGTTCACCGAGTTCGAAGAATTATGACGTGATTTCGGTGCAGTAATTCACTCTAAAATTAGAGGGGTTGTTACAAGGCGGTCCTGTGGCGCAACGGATAACGCGTCTGACTACGGATCAGAAGATTCCAGGTTCGAATCCTGGCAGGATCGAAATTATTTTTTTACCGCGAAAAATATTTTGTGTTCTCGAGAGCACTTATTCGGCGCATCCGTATAGGGAATTGTTCGTACAAACGGGTTTTCGTTCAGCGCCGAATTAATTTACGTTAGGAGGTCGTCACGCGAACGACGGCCGACCTTCGATAGACGAGCCCGCTTTATTTTTGACTCGAAAAATCTCGCATAAAACAGTTAATTAGTTTTTTCATACTTTGAAAGGATGCATAAACGCAGTTCTTCGCTGCGAAATTTCTGCTTGCGATTCGACAAGATTATTTGCGGAATTGCTCGTTAAAGAAATGCGTTCCCGATGAATTTCTCGCCGAGAGTCGATCGTAGATAATTCGTATCGAAACGCTGCCGAGATAACGGGCTGCCAATGAATTATACATAAAATTGCAAATCGATCGCGAGGCTCTCGGATACTTTCTAGTCAGGTGCACGGGAATGCCTCGTGTAAACGGAGCACGACCAGGAAGAACTTTTTCGCAAGCGCGAGCGGCAACGTGCCGCCGAAGAATCTCCAGGAATAGTGCGCATTCCGGCCGGGCCAGGAGACGATGCCCCCTTTCGACACTTTGTTTCTCCTTTTGCGTTCTTCGACGCCGCAGAAACTTCACCCGGAAGATAAACAGAGGGCCGGGGGTCGCTCCGCCGAATACCCCATCGAGATTCCCCGCCATTCCACCGTGAACTCGGCAGACGATTTCGCCAGGTGAATTTCAGCTCGTGCCGGGCAGGCGAGACGTGGATCAGTATCCTCGCATATAGACTCGAATTTACTCGAACAGTTTTACCGGGCGAGTATTTTTCGAATAGATTACATTAGGTTAAAATAGATTCTAATCTAGGCAAGATACCAGGCGATAATTCATTCGAGCTATTTCGAAAACTTCCTGAAAGCATTTACGAAAATGGTACCGTTAAATAGAAAAGTCTCCGATATTTTATGGCTTGCTATTCCGTCTATTTCATATTAGATTTACGAAGCATCAAAAGCAGCTGTTCTCTATTAGTTTATAAAAGTAACAATAACATATTTATTCTGATTTTAACTTAAGTGTTATTGTAATGTTTGCGCAAGTAATAGCAAAGATATTGAATAAATAATTCATATATACATTTTTACAGTCTGAATGATCATAAATTAACAAATTAGTTCGGAAATAATTAAGAGGAATTAGTCTGTGTTTCTTCACCTGAAACACGGTAGAGTTTTTGTCACCTAACTTCTCTGACAAGAGCAAAAGCCAAAGAGTAGAATATTTAATAAGTTGCTGTTTCATCTTCGAGCGAATTATGTAATAAAAATCTAACAGCTGATCTCCCTTTATTTCATTTATATCGTCCACCATCTCATAGAACTTTCGTCGTTCAACTTTTCCAATAAAAGACCGAAGTCTTTCGGTGCTCCACAGGTAGCTATCCAATTCATTTGAATTGTCCACTTAGCTGAAGAATATCCAAGAGAACCGTGCCTCCCAATTTCGTCCACGCAAACCCGGTTATCGTAGTTTCCTCATCCCGGCGCGTCGCGGAGCGTTTCTCATGGAATTAATGCTGACCAACGACCGCTAATCAACGCGGTTAATCGTCGTTCGATTTAATTAGAGGCGAATTGGAACGAGCTTATCGACGATTGCTCGCCTGCCAGCAATAAATTACGCGGACGCGATTTCTTGTGTCCGCTTAGGTCCGTGCTATGACAATGGTCATCGGGGCTGTAGAATTGTGCGCGTTCGCTGGCGGGAACGAGTTTGCGAGTGCTTAACGAGCTTCTCGTTTTATTTTGGAGATGGTGGAAGCTTCGATAAGCTGGACGGATCTGCGTCCCTGCGAACTGGCACGTTTCTGCCTCCGCGAGTAATCCGACGATTAAACTGTAGATGCGAATAAAAACTGTCGATTCTAATTGTTAGAGACATAGATAGGTAGGCAGATTCATAGTTTCGATGATCTTTGCGTTCTTAAGGATCTATACTTTAATTATAGAGGGGAACTGCCATTAATGGGACACATATTGAAGGGGCCGCGGTGTATCACATATTTTGTATAATATGTTATAATAAATTCCACGTCTATTATATATAAATAACGATAATAATATATAATATAATATATAAAGACCGAGACACCATTTATCTGAATTAAGCGAAGTAATCAACTAAAACTTACATTTTTTATAATATGAACAATTCTTCTAACCTAATACAATTTGAATTATAAGAAATAATCCTAAAATTAACCCTTTTATCAACAGTTAATGTTAATTGGAGCAAGCAATTTATTTAATGAATTCATTATAACATTTAAGATTGTATTTAAAGCAGATAATTTTAAAAATTTTGAATTTATCATCAGTTTTAATTTTCCGTACGATTGTATTAACTCTGACCATTATCTCAACAATCTTTGTATATTAAAATTATACTTGTTTCGCAACTACAATATATTATGCATATCCAATTGCACGTAATTTGAAGCCGCTACCAGTTAATACGTAATTATGGCAGACTTGCTCTTGATTTGCCTATATTGGAGAATCTGAGGATCACTGCAGATTTACTTTTCTTATTTAAAATTATTGTCAATCTTGTTGAGTCTTCAGCATTACTTAATTCAGTTACCTGTAATGCCTCTGAGCGTATTATCCGCTTGCCTCCATCATCCGCCATACCTGAATTCAATACCGATCTTAGGCTCTGTGATCCGATCACCAGAATCTGTATTTATGCTAATGCGATCACCGATAAAATCGATTTTTTCAATGGCAATGTCTGCAATTGTGAAATGACATTGCATAAGATGTGGAGGACCGCCTTGTAGCCTTACTTGCATGTCACACGTCGTGCACGTTCCACATTCCTTTGTATTTCATCATTCTCTGTCTGTTATATTGGATCTAGACTCGTTATTTCAATAAGTAAATAAATAAATAAATAAATTGTTCTTAAATTCATCTCGAGATTCGCAGATTATCGATGCTCTTGAAGAGCTTTTGATCGGTCCGAGAATCGCTGCAGAAATTTTCATATGTAATTATTAATTATTGATATTGAAACTAATCGAAGAATTAACGTTGGACTTAACAAAGAGATTTTAACAATATTCGAAATGAAAATTAATCGTAAAGATTTGAATGGATCTAGCCGTGGCTGGCATGAATGTTCAAAAATCTCCGCCGTCCAATGGTTAAATAATATAGTTCCAGTTTTTCATCTGACAAATGATTCGGTGGGTCCTGAACATGCTGGGTAATCGGGACATCTGGCGGGGACCGGTTATCTCGATGCGGTCTCCCTCGACTTCCGGTCGGGGACGCGAATTTCCACAGGATGCGTCTATTCCGGCCGCGCCGAACGCATTGGGAACCGTTTATTGCCCGCTGCTCGGTATTTACACGCGATTATTGACAGAGCGAAGTCATTTAATGTCGAAATGCAATCGAAATGTTCTACAGTAGGCGCATGCACAGCTTTGCGAGCGGATCGACCGACGAGAGGAAAGCTCTCGCAATCCTTTCAGCTCTTTAACAAAATACACTGCACGATCGTGCGCCGCGCTTTCAAAATTCATGAACGGCCGGAATCAGTGCCGGTTAATCTGCCGTGCGAAATCGATCGGGAACGGGGACCAGGAATCTTTTGTCCATGGAATAATCGTTCGCGATTTGTTGGGCGCAGTCGACCGTTCCGGCGATTACTATTCCATTACATTTGTTTCGACGTTTGCAAATGTTCACGATGCACGGTGGTAACGAGTACATATATCGGTAAAAAGCATCAATTTTCCATTAAAATAGTTACACTTTAATGCTGTTAGTAACCTGATCGCCTTTACGTTGAGTAAATTTAATTTTTAATATAATCGTTGACATGAAATAATTGATGAAATATATCGACGAACAATATTATAATTAAGAAATATATATATATATTTTTCTTAATGTGTTCGAACGTAAATTTTCGTTTCTTTTGACGTATTTCGTTACTGTTCCAAGAAATTATTGTTACTGACGGATTCTAAAAAATATTATAATATCTAAAAAATAATATAATATCTAAAAAAATTCTAAAAAATCTCATGAAGGAGCGCTCAGGAGCAGATAAAATGTACACCAAATTAATGGAAATAGGGCAGACTAACTGTAAAAAAAGATGGCAAAAGTCGATATGTTCCGTTTTTTCTCGATCCTAAGTAAGAAAATGCGACAGAAATGTAATGTGGTATGAATAACTGCGACTCACCCATAACTATAAGTACAATAACTTTCAAATACATATATAACAGCTAAAATAAAACACTTTTAATTTATTTACACGATAGAAACGAATAACTTATATACATATACAACAAAATTTTGCGTAGAAAATATCGAGTATACATAACGTATATTTACTTGCGCGTCTTTTCTCAACTTTTAATCGAATTTCTGATCTTTACCCTATTTATGCTGCTTAGATACGATGTCCTTATATCGGAATCATAATTAGTTACGGAAATAATATAATAATTTTACTTTACACTATTCACTTTCAATTAAGGCTTTTATTATTTGAGCAAGGCGTAGGATATGTTTCGTCTTTACGGGATGTCTGGGCTAACAAACATGATTCAACCCGATAAAACAATAAAACGGTCGGAGAAGACAAAGCACATCGCCGCATGCCTTCGCGATTAAATCATATCAAGTGGAAAATAAAAAGGTATTTATCAGATTGATTTTTCTGTTCCACCTACCTGTTGAATTTCAACACTTCAGAAATCAATCGCTATATTTTCGAACGCCAATTGTTGCTCTGTGCGATGTTGCGAAACGCCAAATATTAATACACCATTTGTGGGTCACAGATATCAAGCTTTACTCGCGTCTAACGGGGAAAAATCAGTGAATTTTGAGAAAATCCGCTTTTTAAAAAGATTTAATAGTTGAAATACTGACAATAGGATTTTGATGATGAGAAAGGGAGAAATTAAAAAGATAGAGATTAAAAAGGATGCAATTTTTTGAAAAGCTATTTCAGAAAGCTATTAATACCCATCCCGCGTATAGTGTATGTCAAAATATTTGCATCATCGGGTAAAAAGAGATCTCTGTTGCCGCAACAGATCATTGAGATTTCAGAGAAGCATCGGCGCGTCGCGTCGTGATCCCGAACGGATCTTCAAGGATCAACGAGGATCCTTCGAAGCGCGGCACCTCGCCGAGCACCATTCTCTCGACGCGTTCACTTTTCCCCTCGTTTGCTCGCGGGTAATTCGACACTAGCGTATAAATTACCCCGGCACAGTTATCTAGCCGCGGCGGTTTCATTTTCGTAAGCCGTTAGACGCGAGGAGGAAAGTCCGCGAACCGGAGAAAATCGGCGAACACGCTTCTTTTCTATTCCTATCCGTCTCGCAATGTTCGCGAGCCTAACGCGTTTCCTACCGATATCTCGCGGCCGCTGTTCTCTCAGCTGCCAGCTGCCAGCACGCGCGGAGAAGCCTCTTCCATTGTTCTCGGTCCTCGGGATCCTTATCCAGGACGCGAGCGTGCGAGTGAAAGGGAACTTCGCCTTGGTTATCTACCCGCGGTCGGACAATAGACAATGGCGAACGTCGCGGCACTCTTTTTCACGGCTCTTCTTCCTTCTTCGCTTCTTCGTTTCCACGGGGTCACGGTTTATCAACCGGCGATTACCTGCTTCGTATAATTTGGCCCGTGTTATCCGGCCACGTGGCCCCTCCCCTTCGTTTAACACTAGACTGCGGATCTTTACGCAAAATAAAAATTGTCTTCATTAATTGCTAGATATAAACGATTTTGCTGTTTTGCATTCGATCTATTAATTTTTTTTATAAATGATGGCACCGATGGCAGGCAAGATTCTGATCTTCGCTGTTAGATTTCTGAAGGATTTACTGTTCCGTGCAGTTAATATGGGTGAGTTAGAATCGTAGTGGCGTAAGTGACATTTCTCTCATTGTGAGAAAAAACTGGTCTTATTGTTTACTTATATGACTATTGTTCACTGTCCAAAGTTACTATTAAGATAATTTGTAGTTCAGTTAATTTAGAGTTAAGCTAATAACTTTACAATTTCTTTCACTTGTCTTTTTAACATTTTGACAAGCATAAATTACATTTGAAGATACGATAGATCGGATCGCATCCGCGGACTTCAAAGACACTATGCAATAGAGTTAAACAATGGATTCAGATAACAGAATTATCTCATGTTTTTACCTGACACATCGTGTCATAGTTTCACACCACTACAATTACACTGAGAATTCTGCTTGAGAATTCTTTTGAGAATGTTCAATGTATTCATATATTATTAAATATAATTATATCCACATTCATCGTTTAAAATTGAGTTGAAATTGACAACCAGGCAAAAATAGATCGCGAAGCGTACAATAATTTTCCCCAATGACTAAGTCGTGCAACAATTTTCCATTTCCACGGTGAATCTAACCTCGTCCCTGTACAACAAGCGAAAGTTAAGCTTTTAAGCGAATGTGTGTCTTGACTTCCTGCCAGCCAGCCAGGTCTTTTTAACCGCAGACATTGTTTTCCTGTCCCCGGTTTTTATCGGCCTCTCTTCGACTTCACCTCGCAGAGATTATCCCCGATCTCAGTTTTTTTTTCCGTGGCCGGAATCCAGTTTTTTTTTTTCCAATTTCCTTTTTTAATTTCATTTTCCCTCTCTCTCTCTCTCGCTCTCTCTCTCTCTCTCTCTCTCTCTCTCTCTCTCTCTCTCTCTCTCTCTCTCTCTCTCTCTCTCTTTCTCTCTGATTCCTCGCGGAAATTCGCATGCGGACATTCGATTAACCCCCGCAGTTCTCCACCGACCTCGGGAGCTGCAATTCTTCCTTGTTGACCGTCGGGAGTTGACGTTCACGTTGTTTCAACGTAGCGGACGTCACCTCCAACGATTGATTGATAAATCAGCCGCGACTGGAAACATTGATTCCTTTTGTCTCCGAGAAAAAGAGCCGACAGCTTGCGATCGATCGAACGAATTGATAAAAATCCACGGTTGGTTCGGTTGGGTTCGATCCTTTGCCATATATGACGCTCCAAGGTGTTCAGGATTTAATACTAAACCTACCGTTCGGTAAAAGTGAGTAACGTATGTTTCTTTATAACGATACATAGGCTGTAGTTATTTGAAACTTCCACCTTTTTTTGTTACAATGCATTCTTAAATAAAGAAATTGATTCGATCGTTTCTTAAGAAAGAATCTCAACAATTTGAGCAATTTCAAAATAAAAAATGGGTGACCGATCCTGAAATGATTATTGCTAAATTCGAATCAATAAGATTCGCTGTGAAATGATCATTTTCGTTCTGAAATGATTTTTAGACCACTATAATTCGATCTGAAATCGTTATTTTTAGATACAAACCAATACGATCCACGCTGAAATTATCGTTTTTTTTATCGGAACCAGTAAGATCCGTACTGAAATTATCGTTTTATATTTGAACCAATAAGATCCGTTCGGAAATGGTTGTCTTTAAACTCGACCAATACGACGAGACCAGAAACGACTGCTCTTAGACTCTAATCACTATGTTTTGATCGAAACCGATTACTTTTGGGTTCGAACCGCTACAACTCGCAAACGTCTTCCTGATTTCGAGTCCTGGCGCAGTCTACACGTGTTAAAGGCTCGCATCCACGGCTGGCCAAGCTGGAATAGTTAATCGCGCGGCTAACTCGCAAAAATGACGGGTTTATCGAGCATGGCGAGACTTTGCTAATCGGCAAGGAAAGCGACGCGACTGCTTTCTCGGTGGTTTTGCATGATCGCGAGCGTGACTACCAGTTGCGTTAGAAGCTTTCGCTTTCAGAAACACACGCGCTGCAACTTATTAGCCGGTCACGAGCGCCGGAGGCGAAGATACAGCGGCGGCGATGTATCGCGGTGCATCGCATCGCGTCGGTTGCTTGCGTTGTCCCGTCCCTGCGATGAATTACGGATGCGCCATTTGCGTTTTCTCCCACGATACGCGCGAGCAGCCCGTTCTCGTGATCTCCGAGTATTTCCCTTAGAAAGTGAAACCCGATTATCGCGATTTTTCATTAATTGCACTCGAGACGGAGTTATCTCGATCGTTGGAGGTAGATAACGGAATTATAAATATCGCAGTTAAACCGGCCCGAACTTATAAAATTCAATAAGCGCGCCTTTTGCACGTAGTTTTTACATAAATAATTAGCGAAAATCCATAAACGCTGCGTCATCACTCCGCGGTGTTTATTAGCCGAGCAGTGAACAACCGACTGGCTTATTACGATCTCTGTACACGATTACGTCTCGCAAACTTATCGGTATCAATTTTCGAGGCTGGTAGTAATTAACCGTTCTCACACCTTCGGAACAGAGAAAATGAAATTCGTAGGCAAAGGAATCGCTTGATATTTAACGATCATGAATATTCCACAATACTTAACGCGATCAACTGAGACACGACGTCAAAGTATAGAAATATTGCAGATCAAAGTTTTATCCTCAATTCGATTAACAATGATATCGATTGTCCATCGTTGATTAGACAGACGTATTTCTAACGCCTCGGCAGCCACCCTTGGATCTAGACCGTGATTCTATGTATATAATGTTAAATCTAAATATGGCCTACGTAATCCCATGAATCGCATCACGGCAGTTTCACGCATACTAGACGGCAACGTCGATCTTTTTACCGGTTCTCTGCAAACTTCTAAACGTCACTTGCATAATATTATCACTAGACCGCGGATCTTTATGCAGAATAAGTATTGACCAAGACGATTGCAAGAAACAGAAATTGAATAAACGTGTATCGTTTCTTTCAATAACCTTGACAAATTGCAAATAGTGTAACAGTATCATTAAATTCTTCTTTTGTGTATATAATTTTATATTTCAACTTTTTATTTTTACCATGAATGCATAAAATCCGTGGTTTAACCCTCTTAGTGCCGGAGGCCGATATATCGGCTCTTGCTGCACTGGCGAAAAGTGCCGGAGCCGATATATCGGCCCGCGCCTTATAGCGCTTTACTATTCGCATTGCGGGAGAATTCTATCTCAAAATAAATTTATAATACGTTGAAAATTAAAATACCATATATATTAAAATATATATTACCTATAACAATTACGTATTTCAGAAGAGATAATCCGTCCGGCGCTTACTATCTACTTTCAAATTATTTTTTATGTTTGTTATGTAATATTATTTATCTTGTTACAAAATATATCTGAAATGCAAAGTATATACTTTGTAATAAATGTTCCATATGAGATTATGATAAATAGATGGCTTTTCCTATGTGCAATTACGTTTTGAAACAGAGAACTCAATTTTTCTTTTTTTTTTTATCACTTATACCTTTGTTATTTATATAATTTTCAATGAATATAGAAAAACTAGTGTCATTGTTTTGATCTCTATTTCGTCCTTGATATACTGCTTTTTGAATCATGTAAATATTGTTTCTGGTTTGGTTTTTATGAACATTTTCCCAAACCCTAGTAAAACCGTGAAATTCGGCAGGTTATTCTCGCATAGGCACCACTTTTTCGCCCGGCACTAGAAGGGTTAATTATCACCAGTGCAGTCACATAATGCGTATAATGTCCTGCTCCTAGCTATAAACCAGTGTGCATACAAAGAGATCCCAGCCCGTTTATCAATAAATAATAATAGTAATAATAATCTTAACGACATCGACGCACGTCGAAAATAGGTAGAATCAATGTAGGATTTCTCATTCCACATTCATAATAACGCTTCACGCAGAAAACATTTCCCTGTGAGGCATCAAAATCGAGTTACGTTGCCGTTTCTAAGAAGACGAGCTAATGAAATCAGAATCAGGGCAATTCGGGTCAACAGTTACCGGATGAAATTCCGATTGAAATTCCGGTCACGCGTCCGTTTCGTTCTTCGAAGGCGGAGCTTCGGGGAAAAGCCTCCTCCCCGAATCGAATTCGAGATCCGAGTTTTTCGATTCGAGGCCGTGTCGCATAGCGAAAAGAGATACCTATTTTATTGAACATCGTCGGTCGAAACTAATTATCGAAATTTTGTACCATAGCGTCATGAAATTTTTTACACTAAACCTGCCATCGCCGGTCAAATGACCGGTGTCACATTTATGATTTCAAAATGGTTGAAGCCACGAAGCTGTTCCCGAAATTGTTGAGTTTCTTTATTTGTTCACGCACACACTATTACAAGAACCGTGAGAAATTTGAATCAATTGTATCTTGTAATTCTTATGAGGCAATTTTTGTTAATTGCTTTTGTTGAAGATTTCATGAAGCTGGTACAAAATATCGACGATCAACTTGGGCCGGTGATATCGAAGAGAATACAATAAATTCTCCCTCAAATTGTAAACTGAAGTGACAATTGGGAAGAATTTACCGTCGATATTTCGTTGCACTGTGCGTCGCCTCGCGCTGTATCGGGAGGGAAAGCAGGCCGGGGGCCGCGGCGGAAATCACGCGGAAATAATCGGCCGAAAAGTCTGCCGGACGATAACGCGGCGCAATTAAAAGCAAATGTAACTTGGCCCATTGAAACTGAAGTGAACGCGAGGCGACGTCGAGGACGCTGCGAGCCGAGCCGCGCTGCGCCGCGCCGGTGATAATTGGTCGCCGCAATAACGAATCGTCTGGCCCCGCTCGCTAACGAGACCACGCTCGCTCGCACTCGCGCGGCGTTAATTGTTGCCTCGGCGCGTCCGTTCTCCGCTGTCCGCTGCCCGTTGTCCATGCTTTCGCGCTGTTTGTTGCCCATCGCGCGTACGCCACGACGAAACGCTGTTATCCACCCCTTCGATCGCCCGCTGACTTTCAACGAGCCGAGCTTCGTTCTTCAAATCCGCTGCCACTCCACCTTCTGCATGCGGCTAGCTCGAAATGAGCTTTTCCTAGACACCTGTATACGTCGCGATCATGGCTTCCTTTTCTGCAGTTAGATTGCACGGCGACCTGAGTGCGAGGCTTCTTACTTGGAAGACGATCTCTAGCAGGCTTGGTAGTAATCGTTATCTCATAGATCTTTATGCAAAATGGGAATTGTCTGCATCAGTTTTAAGATACAGGAGCCAAGTAAAAGCTACTTTATTCCTTTAAATTCTTTCAATCTTTTTAGTACTTCGATCTTTTGCAGATTACACGAATCTTTTGCTTCTGTTTAGATTCTTTCATTAAATAAATAAATTAAATTATTTTAAACTGCGTTCGTCCATTTTCGTTTAAAACGCATCCGAACCGTGCTCTACAAATTGTGTCGTTAGATTACGCTGCGCTTTTAATATTGCTGAGTCTTCTGCAACGTTGCGATTCTTCGAGCGATTCAACGCGTACACTGACGTTTCGCCCTTGTACAGACGACTGAGTTATTTGTTCTGATTTAATTTTATGCAATTTTGCAGATAGCTTTCTTTCGGCGCGGTGGTTTCACGTGACCCATACCGGGTCATCTGTAACATTTCACTTCCATCAATTTATCTTTTTATTATTACTAATATTGCCATAACGAAGGTGGTAAGAAGTGAAAGAAACTCTTCATTTCTTCTATTTAAAATAAATAATTTATTGTGTTCCCTTACGTGTAACAGAGGTCGCCGCATACCTGATCGTGTGAGGATTAAAAGAATTTCTCGCGACAGAATTGTTCACAAACAAAGGTGCGGTCGACAGTTGCGAGTAATCCTAGCATGGTTTCAAAGGAAATTCCGATGGAGCATTTCCAAGATCTGCTACGAGCAAGTCGCAGGCTGGGTACAGAATCAGATCAAATTTGATTTAGTCGGCAGACGCGTGTGCATCGTGGGTTGTTTCAGTTCCGGAAGTTTTCGAATGCGTCGCGCAACGTGGCGTCCGGCTTCGAAGCGCAAACGAGCGGCTGTTGGATAATCTGCAGAACGAAATCTGCGAATCCGCTCCTCTGGGGCCGAGCGGAACGCTCGCTGGCTCTTGCCGCGGACCCCTGTTGCGGTAATTGTTAACGGCGATTGTAATTACAGCGTCGATGTTACGTCGGCGTCGGTCGGACGAGTTATTACAGGGTTCCTGTTTCCTGGTGATTGTGTGCGCTAGATTTCACTTGCTCTTTCCAACGGAGGAGCATCGATTGCGCCGAAAAGTAATCCACTGTGCAACCGAGTGTCCGATATTTAACACTGCTTCTATCAGGGGGGTCGAACGACACCTTTGGACATTTTTATTTAACACTGTTTTTATCAGAAGGATCGAACGACACTTTTGGTCATTTTTACTTGAAACTGTTCTCTCCAAAGCGGTCAAACGAACATTTTTACTTTTGAACATTTCTCCAAACACTATCTTTGACAAAAGAGGTGAAATGACATCTTCGAACACTTTTTCTACTTAACACTATTTTTACCAAAGCGTTCAAAAGACCCTTTTGAAAATTTGGATTAAAATTGATTTTCCAAGTTTGACAATTTCTCCTCGATCAACTTTTCAATTTTTCCGATAATGATTAGTAAATTTAGTTAGGTTAGACATAAGTTCATACAAAAAATGGGTAAAAGTACGTCTTTGAAAGACGTAGAAGTTTCTGTGACGAGTGCCGATATCTACGTTGATCGTCGTCTTCCTGATAGTCTTCCTATCGGAAAATATTTCACAATCATCTTGACCGTAAAATTCTCTTCGGAAGTGTCGGATCGTTGTGTCGAGAGAAATCGATCAGATTAGATAGAGAATGAAGTCGTTACAGTGCGCCGCGGTGATTAGGTCCATCGAGCTGGCCGCGGAGTTCGCTCGAGAGTAGCAGACTAATTATGCAATCGGTTTCGAAACACCAATCTCTTCCAGACAATTGGGAAATAGAAACTTTTAAATCGCAGTTGCGATGTTAATGATACCAGGCGAAAGGAATAGAATATGATAAATTGTTTTTCGGTTTGCCGAGTTCTGCGGTGCGCAAGATGAACATCCATGCGACACAGGACAGCGATTTTTTTCAATTCATGACTGATTGGAATGCGAAATGGACTAGCAAAAGATATGCATAAAAACAATCATCCATCGCTTAGAAATGGAAAAGACCAACTTGTAGATAGTTTGTGAAACTTGCGATGTTCTATTATACACCGAACGTTATGCTACTTACATGTCCAACTTTCCAACTGCAGCGATCAATTCTCAAATTACCCATTACTCCAAGCGAATGTCTGAACATGACAAAATATATTGTTCTATATGTCTATAGATTGATATTTCTGAGATATTAGCGCGTTCGCTAATAACTAGACCGCGGATTTTTATGCATTTATGGTCTGTGAGAATTTTTAAATTGCAACAGAACGCATAAATGAACAAAGTCCAATTGCATTTTCAATTTCCTTTTACAATGAGTAATCGTTTAGTTGACGAAGGAGATTTTTTTAATTTTTTGCAGAGCGACGTATGAAAATGGGAATTTGCAAAAAAATCCGCAGTCTACTAATGATCTAGCTGTTGATGCGATGTTGATAACTAAATAAATAAATAAATAAAAAGAAAGGACCTCGATCCCGCGTTTATCGCGTCTCCGTTGGCCGCTCGGATCTCGTTACAATCGCTGTAGGGAAATTAGATTAATTCGGGAACATTGCTCCAATTCGGAATTACGATTTATCGAGTTAGCAGGGCGCAGATGGCTCGATCGCTCGCAGACGAAGACTTTCAATCGACGCGATCGATGCTCTCTGTCGTTAATCCGGGGACGTCGAATTCGACTCCTCCTAGCCTTTCCTTTCGCGATCTAGCCGCACGTGTCCTTCTTATCCGATCGACCGATAAACCAGCTGTCTAATCGCGCCGATCGAAAGCAAAACATTCCCCGAACTGTGTCAGTTCTCCGAATTACTTAACCCTTTTATGGTTTAATCGATGGCGACTGGCGGGCACGAGCCAAGCGATAAGACGAATAAATTTGTTTATAAACCGCGTCACATTATCTCCCGCTTGTTTATTCCAGCCATGATATCTTATTATGCGTTTCATCGAAGGTTTACACAGTGCTCGGTTGTCTCGAAAGCTCCTTTCGTTTCCAACAGAGATAATTCTATTTAATATAGTATTTGGCAAATAAACTTTTTTCGAAATCATAGTTATGCAAATAGCATTTCAAATATATTAACTACGTAACATCTACACGTAACTAATACTTCGCGAAGAAGTCATAGTCTATTTACTATTTCAAAAGTCTATTTTTACCCAGCCCTGGACTATAGAACAATTTACTAGACAAGCAAGCGATGCAGTTGAGTGACGATTAGTAACTTAATCGTCATAAGTGCCGATTAGGAAAGAATGAACTATTGATTATAAAAACATGCGATGGTTCATTTTCTACGATTCAGTTTTTTGGAAATCGTGCGATGATAATAAATCGTGGAAATTGTTACGAAGACAAGCAGGAATGAATTATGGAATTACGAGCAAGAAGAAGCAGCGTTTGGAAGTGTTATCGAGGTTAAGCTTAGCTCCTTCGAAAGTCCGAATTTTCCTCGGATCAGCAAGGGGGAACGGAAGAAATAAAAAAAATGCGATCGCTTCCCGAGTGAAAGCATGAAGCGCCAATCCAGGAAAGAAATCGGTCAGTTAGTGAACCGGTGCGATTTTTAGAGAAGCGGCGCGAAAGTGAAATGAATTTTCTAGGGCGCTTCTAACCGCGATACTTGTAAACATTTCGATGCGATACTATTTTAGCTTCGCCATAATCAAGTTCGTAGAATTCCCTTTCCCCCTCGAGGAAGGCAACTTCACCGAAAGGTGCGCGCTGTGGAACGGAGCAATCTGTTTTCTTGGACATCGTCGGCCAAAATTGATTGTCAACATCTCTTAACAACCGATTTCGATGACACTTTCAGCATACATATAACTTACCGGGATCTACGAAACAGATTTCTTCATTTTTCAATACAGGTTTAGATAAAAAAATTAAGAAGCGTATGTTCTATGTTTTGCCAAGTAATATCAGAATTAGTAGTAGTAAAATTCTAATCTGGTCTAATCTAGTCTCTAAAAAAATCCAAGTCATTTAGTCCATTTTGAAAAAGGTATACTGTTTTAAAGGGTGTCCACATATATTTTTCCCTGACTGTGCATGTATATTATATTTATTTTATTGATCACAGCTATAAGCAGCTAATTTTTCTACTCTTTAATTGACTTTTTCTCCTTCCCCTATAGTACAAAATGTCGACGATTGGCCGACGATGTCCAAAGAAATAAACAGATGTTCCCTTTCATCCTGCGACGTAAAAATAGGCGGTTGTATGATTAAATAATTACGAGGATAAAATCCACGGGTGCCGCGAAGCCTCCCATTGCGATTCACCCAGTTTCGTAGTTTCCGTGACCGAGATTCTCACGGTTCTCCGTACTAGAGCTGCAAGATGCTTATCGTTCGCTCGTTACAGGATGATGGTCGAGCAGAGCGCCGTCGAATTTCTTTTTCACGGTGAAATAGCGCTTGCCAGAGTAAACAGAAGCACCGCGTAGCGGGCCAAAGTGATGAAGTTGCGTCAAAATCAAAGAGCTTTTCATCGAAATCAGTTCAAACAAGGATTCCTTTTCACGTTCCAGCCGAAATGTTGCAAATTAAGAGGAAAATAGAGAGACATTTTTGAACGTCCAAAAATTCTGACAAGATTGTGACTTGTCCAATACCATGTACAGTTGAATTGTTCCGTGGCATGTTAGATATCATTTACGACTTGTCAAGATTTTGATAAAAAATCGATTTCCGTGAAAAAGCTAACGAAATCGTGATTTTTTCGTTGAAATAATAACCCGCTAATTCTTTCTTAAAATCCTGAAGCGGTAGATGAACTTTGCGACCGGATTTGAAATCAGCGTATCGAAATTTAGGAGAAATGATGACAATGACCTAAATGACGTCATTTACAAAAAGTATACCTGTACACGGCACTGGATAAATCACAATTCTTTTGCAATATTTCAAATTTAACAGAAATGTTCAAGGTTGAAACCTGTTCACGTTAGATTGTCTCTATTTCCCCGCCGTTCTGCAACATTTCAGCGTCAACGTAGAAAATCTGCATCGCTTTATCACATTTTTATTAAAAGTTCTTCGATGTTGGCACAACTTTTTCATTTAGCCCCATTGCGCGCCGCACCAATGCGTCCGCCCCGAGAACCCCGCATATCTTTCCACCTCCGCCCCACGGTTTTCTACATTTCATTTAATCGAGGATCGACAGCGCGAGACCAGTTCTGCACGATCGACGAGCCGGCTAGAATGAGGTTGTGTAGCATTATGCAATCGAGTAATCGAAAACGAGTCGCGGTCGTCACTTTTCACTATGGTCACCGCTGAAAAACGATCGAGGTCCTATCGGGGAAGATAAGAGGCAACGACGGTGTTGAACGGAGCATGATTTCGATGGGAACGTCGCGTCGCGTCGGTCGTCGACCTTTCTATCGGAGAAGACGATCCGATACCGGTCTGGGGGTAACGATGGGGACACGGATTTTCGAATCGCATCCCGTTTATATCAT
>CM052157.1:9132130-9179525 GCA_028455555.1 Augochlorella aurata | reverse complement strand
CTTTTGTGGAAAATAAGTTCCATTACTTCTATAGAAAAATAGAGAAACTAAATAATTAGTTTGTTCTTTCTTTAATCATTTTAATAGATTGAGGATAATACGTTAACATTTTTCTAAATTCTTTGTATCTTTCCAGTATTTTAAATTGCATTTACTCAGTTTGGTCATTATTACTAGACTGCGGATCTTGTGCAAGAGAAATATCGTCTGCATCATTGACTGCGAATAAGTCTTGTTTCTCTCTTAAATAATTTTAACAGGTTGTAATCAACGTATGAACATTTCCAGATTTTTTTTCCCAACTTTTTCACTGTTCTATACATCGCCTATACACATTTCCCAGTAATCCATAAAATTCGCAGTCTAGTTATTACGATTATTAAGAGAAAGAAACGAACAGAAGAGAATGTTTATCGAACTCTTATTTTTTTGTGGCAAACGCAGAAGACGGTTATTTTGCACGAAGATTCTAGCCTAGTTCTAAATAATTGCGAAACGATAAATAGCCTCGTCACGCTGTTGATTCGCGGATCAAAGAAGCGGATAAAAATTGTAAATACTTGTAACTTTTCCGAAGCGAGAATTCCGAAAAATATTTTCCAATTCACGTTTGACCCGAATTTCACCAAAGAGAAATCACCGGGAGAATATAAAAAATACTCTACGGATAGGTGGCTGTTAGTACGATAATAGGCTGTGTTGCTACATTAAAACAATGTTAGCCGATGGCTGGTTTTCTAATTGTTATGTTAACGCTAGTGGTCGCGTGTTATAGGTCCCATGATTTCCATCTCGGTTTCGCTATTCGTTTCGGAGCGAACTCGCGTGGAAAAGAGTTCGCGTAACGGGATATCGCGAACACGTATCGTCTAAAACCGTCCGGTGACTACACTACCTGTGTCATCGTGGCGTATCCTTCGGTTTTTCCTGTTAAAGGCCATGCCGAATACAAGCTACGGTGAAAAATTTTGGTACACGTAACTGGATCGACGCGGAACCCGACCGACCAGAAATTTCTATGCAGAAGCAAATCGAACGGACGCGACAATTCTGTTACGATTGTACGTTTTTGCCTCGGGCCATACTGAAGCAATATGAAAAAAGTATTGAATATGAAGAGAGTATTGAATATGGAAAAAATCGCGATTCGAAGCCGACCACCGAAACTCGCGTCCATGCCAAGAAAAATATCAACGTCTATTAAAAAACGCCGTTTGCCATCCAAGCCATGAATCCGCGCTCCAATTTATCCGAGTCTTAAATGTACAGTTTCTCCGCAGAAACGAGTTACCATCGCCGGTTCAAACATCCCCGACTCAGCAACGCGAAGTTTCCGCGACCGCGTAAGAGTCCCCGGCGGAATAATAACCGGCGCAAAAATCCGCGGTCTAATTACGTTCTAATTAATTGCGCGGTGGCCGCCAGGACCGAGACGCGTCTCGGTAGGAGTCCAGGTGTTCGGAACACCCTTTATAGACCCGCGGTGAATCACCGAATCACGCGTTCCTCGTTTCGAGATCATTCAGACGCCTCGAGGGCTGTTGCGCAATCGATCATTCAACGACGCGGCTAACAGCGCACGTTTCTGTTCCAGGTACACGCAGATGACGCGATGACGCTGCACTGGTGGATGCACTGGTTCTGGGTTACCGCTCAATTTCTCGGTGCGTTCTAAATAATCATCGGCGATCAAGGACGACAACGCGACGTGACGCGACGCGTGCATTTTTGCCTTTCACGCGGCCGCGGCCGCGAACAAAAGCGCTGCTCGTTTACGGTCCGGATGAAAATGTTCCGAGGGAAGCGCGAAATCGCAGACGAGGCGTCTCCGCGGCCAGGGATCAAGGTCTCTGCGGCGAGGATCCCCGATCCTCGACATGGTTTCCGTCGATCCGCAGCCGGGACCTTGATTCCTGCGCAATGGCCGAGCTTCGACCCTCTGGCTGCCACAACGCACCCCCGCGAATGCTGTCGCGAGGAGAAACTCTTCAATTTATGGCCCGTTACAGTTGATTCCGTAGCCTTGCAACCGTAAATTTCAGAACAGACATTCGCAAACAGAAATTTTCTTATTGCTATCCTGAACTTGTGACAGCTATTTATTTCCATGTGCTGTCGTCTGTGACTTCTCACTGTGTACGCAATATTTTTGTTTCGGAGCTTTCTCCACCCTTTCTCCTTTTCCTTGTTTCTCTTTACTTATACGACTGCTATATAAAATCTCACCAATTGTTATTACTTCATCTGTAACAAAGGGTTTTTTTACATGTGTACTTGAATAGATTATTATTATTGTTATTACAAGGTTCTGCGAAATCCGGATCGATGTCGCTTAAACGATCTAGCTCTTCGGAGAAAGTACCGCGGAAACTTCGTTTCCCCTCGGTATCGGATGTACACGCAATTCCAAAAGTATTAAGACACTTGCTTATTTAGCATAAATTGTAATATTCCATATGGCATTATATTGTTGATATTATTGACATATTAAAGTATAAGTGTTTGCCACTTATGCAATTACTTTACTCATCTATTGCATTTTGTTCATTGAAATGAACTTCAGGTTACTTTTCATATCCTCCGCTTAGTATGTTTTTTTAATACGTGAAAGTATAAAATGCATGAAATCAAAGGGCCTTCTGAGATAACAGAAAAGCCAATGAAACGAATGCCGAAATTAGTCCAAGAATTAATTAAAAAACGCGGTGGATATATCGACGAGAAGAATATTTAATTTTCGTTTAGTAGATCGAATATACGTGAAATATATTTACACTACCTGTTACAATTTAATGTAATTAATTCTGAAATCAATTAAAATAGTTATAACGACTTCATAGCTAATTTTCATGGTTGTCAAATTTTCTGTAAGTGTCCTAATACTTTTGGAGGGGGCTGTATCTACGAAATGGTCTGATCGAAACGACTTGGTCGCACGGCACTTGACCAGCGAGAAAATCAAGAAAATCAAGAAAATCACCAGAACGGAACCAGGCGGAATCCTCTAACAAAAGCATGTCATGTTCAGTGATTCTAGGGAACCCAGTGCCGTCCAGCACGGCGGAGCCGCGCGTGCAGAGTCGTCCGAGCTCGGAGCCGACGCCGGAAGTGTCCTCTGTGGACGCGGAAATGGTAGAGGCGCGACCGGGCTTCCGTGTAGCAAAGGCGATCGGTTTCAACCCGGCGACGAACGCGGCCATGGTACTCGACAGACTGCCGTCGACTACGGACTCGACCCCCGTGGAGGCCAGAGGGAATGTCGTGGTGACGAGCGTGGACCCCGTCATCGAAGACTTCCGGCGGGACGGGTCGGCGCGCGTTGGTAACGCGACAAGCCTGGAACCGATCGGTCGACCGGCGACTTCAGACAGGATTCGAAGCCCCGCGACGAAGAAGGACAGTAAGATCACTTGGATCCTGACGTCGAACAAGACGGCCAGGCCAAAGTACGAGCAAGAGGAGAGGTTCGACGAGAACGGCAACCGGAACGGTTCGGCGGTTGACTTCGTCGAGGATCTTACGGTGTTGCCTCTTCAGGAAGAGGTGTCTAGAATCAGGCTGGTACTGAACAAGACTAAATCGTCGACGCTGTTGTCCGCATCCTCTTCGTCCTTGGCCTCGTCCGTCGGCGCCTCCGGCATCAGATCGTTCAATCGGTCCGACGGCGACGGCGACGTCGAAATCGACGAGGAGCTAGTCAAACCGCAGCTGTTTGCAACGGCGGCGTCGATCCTCGAAGGTGATCCATCTGTAGATTCTATCTAGAGTCTGTCTTTCTCATTGTTCGAAAGAGTCTTTTATTCCTTGCTAGATAGACACGCCACTTTCAAATTGTTGATGAACAAGACATCTTTCTCGGTTCGAGTTACTAATTAAGTCTGAAATTAGATGTTCTAATCGTTCAAAAGATTCATTTATTCCTTTCCAGATAGATGTACCATTTTCTTTGAAATTTGCATTCGGGAACAAGACATCTTTCTCGGTTCAAGTTACTAATTAAGTCTGAAATTGGATGTTCTAGTTGGCGTGAGCGAGTCCACGCGTCTAAGCCGAGCCAGGAGCGCGTTTCCCAAAGATTTCCAAAGGGATCAGGTCCAAGGGGACCATCTGCCCGACTACAACGACGGCGAGAACTCGAAGCAAGAGAGCTCCTCGAGGTCCACCGTAGACATCGCCGCCATCACCGGAAGCTGTCTCGCGACTGTTGTCATACTCAGCACAATGGGCAGCCTCGGATTCATTATGTACAGGTAATTATCTCGGCGCGGAGCACTAAGCCGCTCGGAAAGGGTCTAACGAGTTTGCTGTTGCAGGCGTAGGTACCTGAATCCGCCGCAGACCTTGAATAGCGATAAGTGCAGCAACCCCGATAGTTCCGGTTACATCGACGATTCCACTATTCGTGTGAGTAATACAGGGTCTACAGAAACGTATAGTCAACTGGGCATTGAAATACTGGAATAGAAAAAGATAGTTTCTACTGTAACCTTGAAGAAAATTATAATTATAGTGTGGAAAAATTTGAGCAGATTCTTCGAATTCTGGTTAATAAGCGTGTCGTCTTTCATGACATTCTCAAAGATAGCATTGTAATTTGAGCGTTCTTAATTTTGTTATCGCGAATCTTTGTCCTCTGGCTTTTGTGCGTTCAATAAGTTGTTTTATCCACATCTTATCGAATAAGGACATGCAGAGTATGACCGCTTCCGATTCTTGCAGGATAACTCCGAAGAGATGTACAGCCTGGACAACGACTCGTTCCTAAACTCGTTGGAGGCGATGACAATACAGAATTACTGGACGGACAGCGTGAAACACACGAAGCTATGACAAAAGAAGATAATCCAGCCGGGGAAGAGGATGGAAACGTTCAGTATTTCCGACGGTGAAGCGCACGAACAAATTTCATTGTTGGAGCAATAGTACTTAAACTCGATGCGTGCCGTGCGCTGCGTTTATTTGTTGTTGTTTTTTAACGATATGGACGGTAGTGGATTCCGATAGCGTTATTTTCTTCTGTATTTTCTTTACTTCCCTCCACTCTCTCGCTGAAGCGAACAAAGCGTTTTTATCCGTTCCCGCAGGATTCGATGGTAGTCGAACTCGCCTACTCGAGGGTGAGGGAGCGTTGACGACACATCAAAATTACAGGACGCGCACGCATTCCTATATTCCCGTGATCATCGTATCCTTTCCGATGCGACTGGGAATATATTCTTACACACGCCTGGATTTTGATTTCGTCACTAGCACCGTTCCGTATATATATTTTTCTACCGTTACTATTCGCGGCCGGCGAACAACCACGTTCAGGCTGCAGTGAAATCGGTTGGTGCAATAGAATGTACTTTATTGATGCGCAACGGTTAACGATAAATCCTTAGAACATTAAGTACAAATAAAACCGTTGATTTCTAGTTAGATATAAAATAGGGACGAGAGGGAGAGAGGTAATTTCATAAGAACGAATTCCTACGAAGATACTAAAGTCGCCAGAGAATACTTCCAAACTACGAGGGTAGCCACCAAACTTTATCACTGAATCGAACAAGCGGCGTTGCCCGAGTCGTTCAACAAAACTTGCATGAACGTCCGAGGGATGAAAATAGCCCCATCCGAGGTCGAAAGCCATATTCGGTCGATTAGATTAGACTTCAATAAGTTTAAATGTCCGACTACCTTTTAAAAAGTGTATTATACATGACCCTGTTATTGAGGACTATTTCCATTCCTTGAATCGAAATCAATCACTAGACTGCGCACCGTTGCGCGAAATAAGAATTGTCCGCGTCAATTCCAAGCAACAAGAGTGAGATAAAAAATGTCTGACTGTAATTGTTACGTTGGAAATGATAAACGGTATTCTGAAATTTTCTGCAGTCTAGTAACGATAGGTAGAACAATATACGTCAAATATTTTTTGAAGTCAATGTATACAAGTTTCGCTCGGGTAACGCTTCCTGCGAGTTTCTTTTGCTTATAGTATTTTAATAGACCTCTGTCTGTATTGTTTTATGATTTAGACGCGATCCTCGGTGACCTTTCGTGACCCCGTGCCATAAGGCACTGAACTATCGTTAAAGGCTGCAACGTACGTAGTAGCTTTCTATTTTATGATGCAAAGATGCAGGCTGGCCGTTGTTACCTTTAAGAGAACTCTAAGCGAAAGAAATATTTCTACGCGATAAAGTAAAGAGGATATCCTGTATATATGTACTATGAATTTCTATTTATACGACCACGTTTAGGTATCTCCTCCTAATTTGTGATCAAGCTTCAAACGTTTCTTACGGTCTTCGAACCTGAAAAAGAGTACACATGGTTCTAATAGGGTAATGGAAGAACAATTGTAACTCGCTTTGCGCACGTTACTGTCGGCTTCAAGAACACAGACTATTTTCGAAAAACAGAAATGAAAAAACGAAACCGGGCTAACGAGAGGATCGGACCAAATACATTACGTAGTTTGTAGCTTCACGCCTTTACAACATATCCAGCAAAACCGTTCGCGAAGCGGAGATATTCGATTCGTCTTTTTCCACTAACGACTTCTAGCTTGTATATATGTATGTATGTACGTGTACAATAATTACGAATGTATCTTTTAGGTGTGCAAATTTTGAGATTTACGTTCTAGTAGAAGGTTAGCGCGTGTTGTTTCAAATATATTTCTATACCGAGCCTCCCGCTATCGAGGAAAAACAGAGTTTATTGTGATAGATCGTAGCGTTTAATAAATGTAAAATTATCACCGATTCATCGTATGGTAACGGTTGTGAATAAAACACTCGTATTATTATTAATGCGTATGTTTCCTTTTACGTTAATTGACAAGACCACCTACTTCCTTGGTATAAACAGCACTTGAATCTCTCTTTATCAGGGAATTTATCATTCATTTATTATTGCAAATAATAAAGAAAAAGGCAATTTCTGGCGCTACTGCCATAAAATCTCATTACAATTTTTTGAACATCGAAAATCGCGCCATATGTAACAAGTGGCGTCACTTGTGGTGGAAGGTGGAAGCTCTGTTTAGGATCTGCACAGCGCCAATTAGTAAAAGGTAAAACGCTGAAACTGTTAGCTAAACAGTGGTGTCTCTAGTGGCGAAATCTGAAAGCTTTGTTCAGGGTCCATACAGCGCTAATTAGTACGTGGCAAAAGGCTGAAACTGCTAGCCAAACAATAGCGCCTCTTGTGACGAAATCCTGAAGCTCTATATTTTTTTTATTATGAATAATCTTTATTTACATAAAAGCTATAAAATGACCCTGAACTTCACATAGCCCATCGGTAAAATGCACCTCCAGCTTTGGATTGTGCCGTTTTTGAGCTGCCTCCTTGACCTTCTCATCTGCTAAAACATTGCTTTTAATATCACAGTGAGATAGTATCCACACAAAAACTATTCTATTCTTATTACTATTAGCCTTAAATATTGACAATTTCCGCTTGATATCTAAGATATACTTATTAGTCTTAACATTTATCTTTGTATTGTTAAGGCACATAATTGCACTAAGCAAGTCTCAGCATATCACATATGATTCATTGCAGTTGTTTTGAAGCTCTGTTTAGGGTCTGTACAGCGCTAATTAGTAAATGGCAAAATGCTGAAACAGTTAGCCGAAATCAACGGTTGGTAAATTTGTCGATCAGTTCCAGCGTTTTGTCACTACGTGTAATGGCACAATATTTAAATTTTATCAGGGCAAATAATTTTTGCCAATTTTTATATTGTATTTTATAGGAAAGACAGCAGAGACGTTTACATTGAAAGAATGAAAAATTAAACGGCCTAATTGTCTATGTAATAATAATTTCATAGTCTATTAAAAAATTGGTCTTTCTTGACTATTTTAGAATAATTTTACTTCCTATCAAGTTAGGATTTAGTAGACATTTTGTCGATTGCTATTAAAAGTCGCAGATGAGCAAATACTTTCTTCTACTATCTTCTATTATACATCAATTACAATAATAGCGTAACTTTAATTCAACTAATAAAACTCACGTATGATTCGGTACAATAAACGTAAGAAAGATTGTTTGAGGAATTCACAAATGGCGAGATCCAAACAATTAAATATTCTAATTGTTTATAAGCAAGCTAACGAATAGAAAAGGATTTCAAGCCAATCTGGAAGAGACTGTCATTTGCACAGCGTGCATTTACGTAATTGAAGAAAAAGGACGAGATCTAAGGGATGATTTCCTCCAGATTTTCTCGAAAGGAGGACTAAATCTGTCACGAACAGATACATCTGTCGCTAACACATTTCATCCCCCACGTCCACCGGCTGCATATAAAAGTATCGCAGCTAGGATGCAGTAAGCACACAGTTAGCTTGCACGTCCAACGGAAGTAATCGCAGTAGTCTCTTGGCTGAGTGAAACAGGTAACTACGTTACTTTCTATCTATGGAACAAACATCCTATTGTTCACAGTTACAAAACTTCAAATGAATCGAACAATCTGTGAATTATTACTGTTAGGATCATTAGAACAGTGCATCAAGATACTTAAATGGCTTCAATGAAACGCATGGTCATCCTGATCGTCATGTTGGGAGTGGTACACGCGGCGATTGGAGTTCTAGAGGACACGGATAAAAATTTTGTGGGACTTAATTATCCATATGGGGGAGGAATGGTAAAAGAATGAATATGAAGTGTTATAATATAATCGTAAACTAAAATAACTTTTTGTATAATTATACTTACAGGACAGCGATTTACAACTGGTGAGGCTTCTACTGTTGCCTCAACGTTTGTATCATCCTAAACGCAACTCCGAACTGATAAACTCATTGCTTGCTCTACCGAAGAATGTGAACAACGTTGGGAAATGAGTTACCGAGTGAACTATCTTGAAAATCGTATTACGTTCTATATAAATAATAAATACTAAGAAAATTTCTGGACGTTGTAACGTATCAGGCTTAATAAATGTAGAAATATACGTGGCAGTATTTCTCCTCAATTATCCATCCGCTGCAACATGTACCCATCCCCACATTGACAATTTTCGAACAAAAATAACGTTTTCAATACCGATCTTCTCCGATGTGATCTTTGGAAGAATTACAATGCGAAGTTTTAGCATGTGATAATCTTTAATTATTTACATGCACACATTTTCATCGAGTATTTGCAATTAGTGTACAAAGTTTCATCTATAGTAAAAAAGTTTCTTCGATTTGAGCTCGCAGAACTTGTAAAGAATTAGAACTTTAGATGAAAACCACCGCCGACTGGAGGCTGTCTTCCACCTTCCGTGAGACCCATATGAAAACCGGAATTACTTAAGTCAGCTTCATCGCCGTCACCTAATTGTTTATACTCTTTACCACCGCTTGGTGGTTTGGGTGAAGCATTCGCTGTTCTAATACCAAGTTCTGATTTGGCTGGCCATGTGGGGAACATTTGTGGGTCAATTGGTAAAGGAGCTTCTGTAAAATAGCCGTGTTTCAACGCGTCCTCCGCAGTCACTCGTTGCTGAGGATCGTATGTAAGAAATCTGCAAATATATTTTCATTTTAAGTAATACGAAAAATTTAATAGAAGCAGTGCAGAAAATTTAAGTAACGAAAAACTCACTTGTTTAAGAGCTCAATGCCTAAATCTGACAGTGACAAGCTAAAACGTTGTCTTAAATTGTTCACAGGATAATGAGCAAATGGAATCTTCTGCACCATTGGAAGTTTACTGTATCCTGGCCATATTCGATCATTCGGCGTTCCTAATTCCTTGAATATCCTATTTAACTGATCGATCTCAGATTTCCCTGGAAACAATGCCTCCATTCGTAATAATTCCGCGAAGATACAACTGGAAACAAAACATTATTTTTTTATCGCTGTGATCAATAATATAAAAATGATCTGATATTGGTCTCTTGTTTTTATGCTTACCCTACAGACCACATGTCAACAGGTGTACTATACTCTTTCCCACTTAATAACAATTCAGGAGCTCTGTACCAAAGCGTTACGACAATCGGAGTGTATTGCCTCAACGGTGAACCATATTCTCGGGCTAGGCCAAAGTCACCAACCTTCAAGATACCTCGATGACTCAGCAACAGATTCGATGTTTTCAAATCTCTATGGAGGATCCAGTTGTCGTGCAAGTGTGCGACTGCTCTTAGCAATTGCTGCATGAGACATTTGACTTCGCCTACAAAAAGGATATTTCCTTATACCAATCCTTTAAAAAAATTGAGAATGAAATTTGTAGTCTTCAAAAAAAAATCAAACAAACCTGGTATGAACACCTGTTTTTTCTGTTTCATCGTTTCCATCAACGATTTGAGATCGTGTTCCACATAATCCATTACTATAAATATTTTATCCATGTTGCTACCGACGACTATTTCCCGGACGGTTACTATATTCGGATGCTGCGCTTTTAGCAGAGTATTTATCTCTCTAAGACTGGTAATCGGGAATCCCTCTTTCTCTTTTTCCATCTTTAACCGTTTCAAAGCAACAATCTCGTCCGTGCGTTTGTCACGAGCTCTGTAAACTACACCATAGGTGCCTTCTTCAATGCGATTCAGACATTGGAACTCCTCAACACTTCTGCAACCTTGAATCGCTGGTAAGTATGGGGGCAACTCGGGTTCCTCTTCCTTCTTTTCTTCTTCCTCCACGGTTTTGGGTGCACCGTTGGAGTCAACATGTCCTGGCGATTCTCCATCGGAATGATCAGACTTGGCTAGCCGATCCACAGACAAGGGACTTGGATTATTGTAGTCGGAGCCATCATTGGAGTCCGCGTTGGAGCCCTTATTCGAATCATTGGATTCATCGTCATCCTCACTGCTAGACTCAGATGAATCGGTAGAATGTCTATCCGATGATCTTTCACGAATGCTTCTTTGACCATCTGAGGAATGTCTAGACCTGAAATCCAGAGAACTCCATTAGGTTTTGCATCTAATTAAATATGACAATTGTCTTAAATAAAGACAACTTACTCCACCGATTTAGAACGAACTTCATCCGAATGAACAGGACTCGGACTTTCATCAGACAATTCGACGATGGAGGGATCCTGATTGTTGTCAGGACTTAAAGGTCGTTTCTCTCCTCTCTTCATTCGTCGCGCTGCCAGTTCCATTCTAGAAACTTCCTTTCTCCTGGCCATTTCCCTGTCAGCTTCCAAGAGTCTCTCTTTTCTGAGCTCTTGCTCTGTCATCTCCTTAGGATCCTTAGGCGGTATTGGCATCTCATTCATCTCTATTTCGTCGGGTTCCTCAGACACGATCTCCATAGCCTCGCGTAATTGCTTTTCTCTGTGCTCTTTTTCACGTTCTGCTTTCTCTCTGTCTCTGTCACGAAGTCGATCGTGTTTGTGGGACCTCTTATGCCGTTTCTCGCTTCTCTCGGCCCGCTCTATGAGCTCTGTTTCTGAATATTGCTCCTCCATTACTCTCATGTGTCTGTGCTCCTCTATGCGAATTTTGCGACGTTCTCTAACATCGTCTGAGACAGAACGAATTTCTCGGCGCTCCCTTATCTCTTCTATTCGGATCTCCCTGCGTTCGCGGGAATCGCGTAATTCACGAGAATCATCTATGCGAATCTCACAACGAGCGTCGCCTTTATAATCACGTATGTCTCTGGAATCTTCTCGCCTTTCTCTTCTTTTGTCCAGTAATCTATAAGTTGAATGTTTTATTAGGCTTATAATAAAAATTGTTTGCGCCAACAGAAAGTGCATATTTCATACCTCTCTCTTAAATCTTCTAAAACACGATCCCCTGTACTTCTTTCTTTTCTATCGTGTCTAGATTCCCTTTCCCTATGGCTTTCCAACCTCTCAAGTCTCTCTATCCGTTCTCTTTCCCTCTTGGAACCTTCTGAACGATCTGATCTCTCTAACAAATCTACACCATGTCTACGATGTCTGTGTTTATCTCTGTGCCTGTCCTCCCCACGATCATGGTGTCTAGATTTTCTTTCTTTCTCTTCTCTACGATCTCGTCTATCTCCGTGCTTGTCTCTCCTCCTGGAGGAGTTAGACTTGTGATGACGGACAATAGCCTGTGGTGGTTTTATGTCCAAAGAATCTGCTGTATCCCCGCCATCCTCCTCTGAAAAACTTAAAGTATACTTTTCTCAAAACCACTAATGATCACACGCACAATCTAAATTATATTGTTATAAGCGAAAATAAATAAACATAAATGATCATTACACAACTGGCATTTAACGAAAAAATATATTAAAAATGTTATAACGGTGAGATTGCAGAAATAATGGGAGTACATACAATAAGGTTACTAATGACAATAAATACTCAAAGCTTTGTTACAGAGTAAAATCGTGTGACAGTTTGTTAATCCAACATTAAAATGGAGGTTAGAAGTAAAGATCGAGCATTACCTAAATTCATCCATGTCTTTCGAAGGACTTTTCTTTATCTCTCCATCTTCACTTTGGTTATCAATATCCATGTTAAGCCTGTTTTCCGACATGCTACGAGTAAATGTGTATATTTTTAATCATCGGACCTCCACGCATAATTGTCAACGAACAGAGAAGAAAGCATAAACACACGTTACTGTTACGTTCTCGAAAAGAACTTGTACTTCGCGAATTCGACTGATTTCAATCACTATACTAGAAGAACGGTTTTTATTGTCACACGTTTTAGTCACGATTGTATGTACATTTTTAATAATTGATCTACAAGATAACAAACAAGAAAGTCAATTCAAAGCATCACATTTCACCCACACTTTGATACCTCTATTCCTCTCCCTATTCCCTGCTACACTACTAGTGCTTCACCATTGAGACACTAGCTTACGTGCAACGATAGAGAGGAATTAACTAGACGCTTGTCGATGCTCGAGAACTGCTTCACTATACAGTAATGGGTCCTACTCCTGCATAGCTTTCTCATTCCCTAAGTTGGTGCACACATCCCCACCATTTTACTGCGTATCCAATCCGCAATGGAGCCTGTCTCAGTAATAAATCGTCAACCAATCAGAGCAAAGAAAATTTCTATGTCGATCCTCGTTAACGAATCAAGCAGCAGCTTGGTTGCGCGCAGAAGTAGGACTCATTATTGTACGTGTATCCTTCTTGATAGAACCTTGCCGATTGAGGACGAGCCTTGGTGGCTTGTAGGGACGCCGACAGTTCCAAGGATATTTCCACAGTTGACTCTTGTCATACTTAAAGGTTGGCGGTGCTTACGACAACTACGCCACCTACTCGTTCTAGGTGGGAGTTATATTTAAGCTCCCTACACCATATGTATGTATATAACTCCTGCTCACTTTCTTACTCCTGCTTCATAAGATAGCTCGCACATCCCCGCCATTTTACTGCACATCCACCTACGCGCAAGTACTGTAGAAAGAGAACGAAATATGATGGAGAGAAACAGAACGATACACGTCAGATTCTATGGATGTGTGCACATGGATAGGAAACCTAGTTTGTTTCCTTTGTCGTGCTTGCGGCCTCACTCTTTCCGCGCATTTGTTCGGTTGGCGCGCCATCTGAGACACGTGTCGTGAAATCCTATTTGTAAAGGAGCTACAATTTTCAAATAAATGAAATTTGTTGCGCCCAGTGTATTTGCAAAAGCTATTCAATGTACTTTGAGGTAAATATGTTCCCCGGGAATGTTTTAACAAATTCACAGGATCTGGTTAAGGTTATCATTGTATTGGCGTGAATCCAACAATTAAAAGTTGTCAATGATATTGCTGAACGTGGAGTTAAGCCCTTGCATGAATTCAGCTCATTAAGGCTGCCGGTAGCTTGCATCCAACCACCACAGCTTGCCATCTCATAGTATCAACTGTTAGTTACTTTTCACTTCATCTTTCACAAGCTTTAACTTCAATTTTAATGTCTTCCTCCAAACCCACCTTTCTCCTCCCCCCCCCCCCCCGTGTTTGTCTTCCCTCTTCCTTGTTTCCCATGAAGTTTCTTGCAAATTTTCTTCATTAACACTTATCATCTTTACAGATTCTTACTTCAAGTCGTTAACAACACATACTTCCTTTTCTCGGTATGCCGGTAATTTCTGGAAGGAACGGGACCAAACCTCACCCCAATTAAAAAGAAAGCCTGAAGCTCAGTATTGTCTCAGTATCAACTCAGTATTAATCAGAATCTGCCCAGTAGCTCTTCAGCTCAGTATCTTCTCAGCATTCGTTCAAATCTCATTCATCTCTCATTTTGCCAAAGTCGTGCTAGAGTCGCTTAGTCTTTTCACCTTAAACCATCGAATTTAGTCTATATTAATATAGCACTTCAAGTTCAGTCTTCAAAGTCAAGACTCGCAATAAAATCGATCAATTGACGAGTAGAATTTCTTTGAACTTAGCGTTGCGAACTAATCGCGTTTGAACTTTGTCAATTTCCGTAGCTCTTCCATAGTCAACAGACCAGTTGCTCCTAAAAATTAAAGTAATCTACTGCATTTCTGTTCATTGTATTAGCATTGCGACTAAACAATCACGTTGCAGTAGCTTGCCTTTCGACTTTTCAGACGCCCATACCGCAGCCGCAACAATGGGCAGGCCTCACCGCCCCAACAACAGCTCGGATGGGCACATCGCGATTTTTGCATTAGAACATTGACTTTGAATTAATTTCAAAGTTAGCGTTGCGGAGTAATCGCGTTGCAGTAGCTGCATTCGTCTTTCAGAGCCCATGCCGCAGCTGCAACCCTCCGCAGGGTGGTATTCGCGATTTTCTTTATAGTCGCGAGTCGAAACAAATACAGTTGAATTAGCGTTGCGATTGAGAAATGATTGTAGATGTTCTCGAAATAGTATTACAATTAGCGTAGCGATTGCAAACGCGTTTTTCGCAGCATAAGACCGTGAAACACCATCTCTGTGAAAAAAAGACAGCGCTACTAGATCTCGGTCTATATCCTGGGCGGCCGACTCGAAGAATTTTCATTCGACGAGTCGGACCCACCGTCCTGAACGAAAGTGGCGCATCCGTCCTGGCGTTACGACGCCCAGGCTGGTGGGTGGTGCGCAGCGTAGAGAATTTCACCGCGGATTCCTAACAGATTGGAATCTGTAGTGAATTCCAAGGGAATGGGATACTTCCCTGCCGCTAAGCTATCTCAAAAATAATGTTGTCGCCGCGTCGCGATTCTAAACTTTTTTCAAACGAGATAACCTTATAGCATAAGACCACGAAACACTTCCGCATGCGCTTGGGATGACCAGCGTTGCGGTTGTGCGTAGCGTGGGAATTCACCGCGGAATCCTAAGGACTCGGGACAGTCCTTGTCGCTAGGTTATCTCAAAACATAGTGTCGTTGCGTCGCGATCGTAAACCCATTTTGCCAAACGAGATAGCCGGAGGTTCGGACCTCGCAGCATCAGACCGCGAAACACATTTCCCTCTGTCGAAGAGACAGCGTATCGGACTTCGGTCCGCGTCAAGGGTTTCATCCCTTGAGGCCGGTACGGATGCCCCTGGCTTGACCAGGGTTTCGGGTGTGCGTAGCGTGGGTCCACGTGGACCTTAAGGACTCGGGATAGTCCCGGTCACTAGACTATCTCAAAAAATACTGTTGTCGTTGCGTCGTGATCGTAAACTGATTTTGCCAAACGAGATGTGCCGGAGGTACGGGCCTCGCAGCTTGAGTTCGCGAAACACATTCCTCTGTCGGGAGAGACAGCGTACCTCCTTCAAATGAAGCAGGACGTCAAGGTTTTTATCCCTTGAGGTCTGTACGGATTTGCCTGGCTGGACCAGGGGTTCGGGTGTGCGTAGCGAAGGAATCCATGTGGGTTCAAGGGAATGAAATACTTCCCTGCCGCTAGGCCTCTCAAAAAATAGTTTAATCGTCGCGTCGCGATCTAAACCCCGCGTTAGCTTTTGAAATCGGGCGACCGCCAATGGCACGGGCCTCGCGAACCATTTTCCAAAAAACTATAGCCAGAGGTACGGGCCTCGCAGCATGTGACCGGCATCGTCCAGAACTCTGGATGAAACAAGCCAGCACTGCTGCACCTGGGTGTATATCCAGGGCGGCCGTCTCAAAGAATGGTTATTCGGCGAGACGGAACCACCGCCCTAGACGAAGGGGCGCACCCGCTCTCCTTGGCACGCCCAGGACGGCGGGTGGGTAGTATACCAAGGTGGAATCCACGTGGATTTCAAGGGATTTATCTCGTCGCTAGGCTATGACAAAAAATAGTGTTGCGAAACTAACTAAAATGTTTGATTTAGCGTTGCGATTGTTAACGCGTTTTTTAAAACGAGAGAACCGGAGCTACCGGGCCTCGCAGCATGTGACCGCGAAACACCATCTCTGTGTAATAAAGACAGCGCCCGTTAGGCCTGGGCGCATCCGCCCCGTCGTTGCGACGTACAGAGGCGGGTGGATGGTGCGTAGCGTAGAAATCCACGTGGATCCAAAGGCTGTAAAGGTCCCCCTTGTCGCTAGGCTATCTCGAAAAAATAGCGTTTCGTGGGGTTCTTTTAGGAGTTCTAAAAGTAATGTCAATTTTGTTCGAAAATCCGTCGTCGAAACCATCACCGAGACCATCTGGTGGATCCATGTCAGCGTAGCAGAGATGGAGATGGAGCTTCCACTTGTCGTAAAGTAGTCACTCGATATTTATTGAACTAATTTTTTCTCTTTCTTTGTTCCAGGTGTCGACGGATGATTGAAGATTTTAAAGGGGTTTCTCTTCTTGATGGGTATCATCATTGGTAAAAGTAAATTTTCACAAAGATATTAATGCTCACCAATATAATAATTTGTCAATTTCGTTTCAGATGTTTTTAGCAAAAGGAAATGGAAACGTTGACGATGGAAGAATGCCACAAATTTTACTAGCAATATCCAGGAATATCTTCGAGGGATGCGTTATTTGTTAAGGCGTTCTGTTAGTTATTAATGCATCGCGTTAGTTATTAAGGCGTTGCGTTAGTTATTAATGCGTTGCGTTATATATTAAGGCGTTGCGTTATTTATGGAGGCGTTGCGTTATTTATTAAGTAGTTACTTTAGTTATTAAGTTATTTGTTAAAGCGTTAGTAAGTAAGCGAAATCCGACGTTGTAAGAAAGGGGGTCAAAAGGAATTCTAGTTTCGTTTTGACTCCCTTTCGAATCTCCAGTCACAGCAACCTCCACGTGGTGAGACTCGGGCAATCGATGTAATTATTAATTTCCAATCAGTTGTAAATCGAATGAAACTTCGATCCTTCTACAACTGATTCGAAATCAATAATTACTTAGAGCTAATGGCTGTGAATTAGGGTTTGGGTAAAATGGTTTTCTTAAATAGTAAATGGAAGCAAAAATAGACTTCGCAAATACGTTTTCGAGAATCCTATGACGTAACGGATTTTATTATTTGAAGCTTCTTTAAAAATTTCGCGCCGCGTGCCTCTGATGGCGCGCTAACCGATTGGATGCGCGAAAAGAGTAAGATCGCAAGCACAATAGAGTGAGACAAACTATACGTTCGTCGGTGTGACTTGTTCTACATGTAGTTGTGCTGATTTTCATGCCCTCTTGCTCACTCGCTGTTGTCCCTCTTTTTCTTTGACTGTGAGAACAGCCCTGTCTCGCCAGTAAATTGCCAACCAAATAGAATAAAGAAAATTTCTATATTAACCCTCGCTAACGGATCGAGCTGCAGCCTGGAGGTGTGCAGGAGTACTATCCGCTACTGTATAATCAGCAAGAATCATCTGCATTTATTAGTCACGCTGTTCGGACCCCGGAACAGAGCTTCCAGATTTTGTCACAAGAGCCGCCACTTGTCACATATGGCGGTATTTTTAATTTTTGTATTATCTTATAGCAATAGCGACAAGAATCATCTGTTCTCTACGTTTACAATAATAAATAAACTTTTTAGCGAGATATAGACATAGAGATCTTTATTTTGAACATGTCGGATAATCGAAATTTTACTGTAGATGCATTAATTTAAAATTCTTGACATTAATGTTCGTATTAAATTTGTAGTTCAGTCACATTCCGCAAAAGTCGCTACAATGATAATGATAGGACTGCGACCGTAACATGTTTGTTAGTGGTTCTGTCACAATTCCGAAATGTCTTATCGGTTATGTTTCTCGACCGGCAAACGTCTGTGAATGATTTACACGTGCTCATGTGGGTAAAATGTCAACGAACTTGTTCGTGTGATACGCTACGCACCACTTAAGAGAAATTTCACTTTCACAGATCGTTTAGCGATCAAAGTGCATCGTTTGACAACCGTATTAACAGATCATGTTGTAAACATTAGAAGAGAAAGCGAGGAAAATGCAGTTGCCGTCGCTGAACCTGATCTTGATAGAGATATTTTTAGCTTACATCGCATATACGACATATAATTTATCCCTGTTATTTGTTGCACCGTCTTGCGAAGAAGGAAAACCGTGTTTGACATCCTACTTGAGCAGAAAGCCACATTTACAGTTGCAGGTTTACAGTTCCGTCGACAAATACTCGAATAACGGTTACCTTGACTTCGTTTACGGTATCGACAATTTTAATTACACGCATCCAGACAGTTTGTAAGTATACAACTTTCATTACGAACGTTTTCATAAAATCGTAGAATTAACAATTTTGGAGATTTAAACACTATTTAAATTTCAATTTGTTGAATCGTAGAGTAAATCAAATTTTAATTAATTCCAGTTTTGTAAAATTTATAAATGTGTAAATTTGTTTAAAGTTCCACAGACTAATCGTTGATCAAAATTTATTAATGTAAGTGTGCTTCTTCTAGCTCAATAACAGTAACTGTGCCACGCAAAACAAAATACAATGGTACACTGTATTTCTATATTATTGTTGCACCTAGTTCCAAAAAATACAGCAAAAATATTGCATTTATTGATCTACAAAAGGTAAATACTCTTAGATATAAATGATATTAATATGAATATTTAATGTAAACATTTTTCAGGATTCATATACATCCTTTACTATTATTAAGATGACACAGTACACAGTTCCTGAAGCAAAGGCTTTTAATTTATTAGGAGAGAAAAATACAAATGCACAGAAAAAGAAAGATTTCATGGGTCACCCTGTGACCCATATAAAGAGTCGCATAACATTTACAATAATGACTGATGACGTGAAGCTTCCTATGCAGACTGTACCAATTGAGCTAGTGAATCATTTAAAGTATATAGTTTATAATTATATTATCTCACTTAACTTTTTTTTTTCAAGGCAAATTGCTGATGATCTTATACTTTTGCAGGATTATACACGGCCGGACATTTTTACCAATTGTTAACAATGATTTTCTGCAAAGCAGACACCATGATTTAGTGAGGATCTTACCACAAAATGACACAATTAATGTTACACTGCAATATTCCCCAATATCTCTTGGAAAACTGAGGCTACTGTTGCACGTTGAGCCTACAATGCATGCCTTAAAGAATCTTGGCTTCACTGACAAGGATGTGGACGAAGTGAAAGGGATTTTTGCTGATACTAATATATATATTCTAGGAGGGACATTCTTCATTGCAGCAATTCACGTATGTAGTATCATAAATAAATGTAAAATAACTAGTATTGTGATGCAACATTGTTGTGTTCTAATTATGCTTTTCATTTTTGTAGTTGTTATTCGATTTTCTGGCATTTAAAAATGATGTTAGTTATTGGAGACAGAAAAATAATTTAGTTGGCCTGAGCAAGTGGACTGTCCTTTGGAGAGGATTCAGCCAAGCTGTTATATTCCTTTATTTACTGGACGAAGGTTCCTCCTCGCTTGTTCTTATTCCGGCTGGAATTGGATCTATTATTGAGGTAATAAATCAAATATGTTTCTAATATGTATTTATTATAAACATTTGAATATTTCCGTTACAGATATGGAAACTGACGAAGGTGTTGAAACTTAGGTTGCATACCAGTAGCCAAAATGTTGCCGAGGTAAAGACAAGAGAATTCGACGCGGAAAGTATGCGGTATTTAAGCTATTTGCTATATCCGCTCATTATTAGCGGAGCCATATATTCTTTACTTTATCAACCCCATAAAAGGTAACCAATTGCAAAACTGGCTGAATTAGATCACAAGCAGCTATTACTAACTCCAAATCGTTATTTTAAGCTGGTATTCGTGGAGCATCAATTCGTTGGTGAATGGCGTTTACGCGTTCGGATTTTTATTCATGCTACCGCAACTGTTCGTGAATTACAAACTTAAGTCCGTATCACATTTACCATGGAGGACGTTCATGTATAAAGCATTCAACACGTTCATCGATGACGTTTTTGCGTTTATAATTGTTACACCAACAGCCCATAGAATAGCTTGTTTCCGTGATGATGCAGTATTTCTTGTTTATCTCTACCAAAGATGGTGAGTCATACAACAAGATGAATCATATTTGTAATTAGTTTCATAAAGTTGCATGGTATACATTTTGCAGGCTGTACCCCGTCGATAAATCTCGCCCCGACATCGATGCAATTGGCGAGGAGTCCGTAGATTTCACAAGCTCGAGTAAAAAGACAAATTGAAAGCTACTGATTAAAGATAATAATGTTATGTAGAGATAGAAATATATTTTTCACCGTTTGTGACATAGTAATGAACTAATCAGTTGTAGAAGCGAGAATCCAGTACAGCAAGCGTATTCTAACGAAGCTTGTTAAATGTGAGAAAGTGATTCGAGCAACGAAATATTCTACGAATTGTATCGATCGGAAAAACAACAAGATCCGAACTGATCGTCATTCCTTCACACGAGTCTGTTAGTCGCAGTTGAAATTTATCAGATCGTCGCGACACGGCTTAAGATAATGTAATACCGATCTCGCGATAACATTTGTATAAAACTACTTAGTAAAAAAATTGTATACAGCTCTATTTAATCAGTGCGAGGTTGATTGGTCTCACAAATAATGGCGTTGTGAAGTGTAGGGTTTCCAGATTGACGCTTAAGTTTCAGTTTTTCAAAAGTGTACGAGTTCGTTACATAATCTTCAACGGGGAGAATTTCAGTACTTATTTAAATTGCTAAAGTGATAGTAACCGCTATATAATTTGCCACCAGTACGCTATTGAACGTTCTAGTAGTCGGTTAACTTAAACAATACATGAAACTATACGTTTTGGAATTTAATGAATACGTTTGTTTAAAATGGTACGAAAAGTTTGACAACACTGAGATCGCATATTTTAACGTCTATCTACACCGCGCGCGTGTATGATAATTATTGAACGTTATCTGTCTAAATTGAGATATATAGACGTACAATTGTTGCAATAATAATTTTGTTTAATTCTGCCGCTTACAGTGGACAGAGCTTCGTCTGAAGAGAACGCTAATTAAGTTATAACAGTACTTGTTGCTGTTATTTGATACGTCGTTATTTTTTGGTGAAATATAAAATTAATATGGACTACGTTTGGTTTATTATTCAAATTACGTTTTCCATCGGCATTTCACTGTTCCTGTATATTTCGTTTAGCAAAACTGTAAAAAGAAAACCATTATGCGCTAATTCAGTACGCAAATTTCCAAGTAAGCATACTATCATATAAAAGAAATTTTTGAAGTATAAGAGACTGAAATAATTGGTAATATTTTTAGGTGTAAATTATTTACTAAAATACTGGTTAGCAGAATTTTTCCTCAGAATGAGAAGAAAAAAAACAGTGACAACTATCAATTGGAAAAATAAAAAACTAACGACTTCAAGAATAAAAGATAAAAATGTAAGTATGAATAAAATAATTGCTCTTCGTGATTTGTTTCATAATTTATTGGATTTTAATTTAGAGCAGCAACAGTATGCTTTTCTATGGAGCTGATCAGGCAGGAAACTCGTTGTTAATTAAGTATTCCCATAGAGGATTTAAAACGGTGGAAGCGACGTTGCATCTTACAACATCTGATGGTCGTCTCTACGTATTACCTGGTACAGTAAATAGATCAATTTCGCGAACTATGAACCTAAAGTAGTGGGTAATTTTACAACTTTTTTCAGGCTATCCTGACACCACGATGGTTAATGGTCCAAATCAAGAATGGGCGATAGCAGATCTTAAAATAGAAGTTTTAAAACCATATCAGCGTTGGAGAATAGTTTACAATGGCATGTTGAGAGATTTGAGTAAAGGCGAAGAATGCAATGACAAAAATGTGCAACATGTTCGCTTGAACTTCCTGTAAATAGAGAAATCTAGAATCTAAATAAGTAGTGAAATGAAATATTAAATATTTTATTTTCCATTTAGTTTTATTGTGAATTCCGTTCCACTAAGATGGCCAGAAGACTGGAGTCTCAAACTGCACGCGGATGTTCTAGCTCGTGAACCATGGAGAAGTCCCGAGTGGATGAACAAAATGTATTCATATTTTTACAAATTATTCTATAAATAACTGATTACTCTACATATTACTCTGAGCAACCATTTTAGAAAACAGCTGGACTACACAGGTACCGATTACATTGGTTCTTTATTAGGTGAGGTAAGGTACGACGACGGAGTCACTTTCGCGTTATATTTGCGTGGACTTTATCAGCATCGTTGGGGAAAACACGAATCTTGCGAGTTCAAAGAATCTGTTACCTTGTTTGGTGTTACAAAGTTTGGAGCCTTGTTTTATCTTAATACGAGCAGTACAAAACACAGTTTCCCGACGTAAGTTAAGCAATGCATCATTTGTAACAAAGCTACTGATGCCTCTTTATGTAATTGCAGAATACAATGTGGACAACTGAAAGATAGCAACGAAGCGATTCGCGAAATAGAGAGTATGGGACTTACATTGTCTGATTTTACGGAAAAGAAGTTGACAAGGAATTCAGAGCACAAAACTTGGTGCAGAGGTGGTTCACGTTTTCACTTAGTCTTAAAAGTTTGCAGAGATCATTGTAAAAATTAATTTATATTTTTTACTTTAGCTGGAGGTAAAGATTATGACATTCTTATGAAGCTGAATGAGCCAGTGACTTTGTATCATGGTCAACCTTGGGATTGGAAGAACAAAATTATTCCTGTAAAATTAGAATTCAATGGAAGATCAGGTATTGCTCCAAAAAACATTACGGTATAGTATTTACTAGTTTGAGCATTATTCAAATAATTTTCTAACAGGTGTCGGACTGCTGCAGCTATGCAATTCGTATAATGGACCGAGCCCGACAACCCCGCCTAAAAAGTTGCAGCTATTAAAACAACTTCATGTCCCTGTGGAAAGAAGTGATTATGTGGTGTTCTTTGACAACGTAAAATGCCAAAACGAAAATATAACTGGTGGAAAGGGATTCTCCCTCGCGATTTTAACTTCGATTAAAGATCCAAGCGTAAGTAATTTCTTATACTGATTTCTAAAGTCGCAAGTCACATGAGTGGTTTACAGTTTATAGTTCCGAAAGGATTTTGCATTACCGTTTTTGGGCTTGAATTGCAATTGCATACTAATAAAGAACTGCAGAAAGTCATTGATGATATCGAACACATAAATGTTGGTAAGAAGACTGGTGACTTGCAACAATATTGCGATAGGTAAATTACGTAACTAATTCGATGTCTCCTGACTTCGCATGCACGATATTCATTATAAGTGTCTTTTACAGGGCTGTCAGAGTAATCCAATCTATTCCCGTTGTGGATGAAGTAAGAGAATCTATTATACAAGCGTTAAATCATTTGGAGGCAGAAGAGGGTAGTGATAAACCGCATAAATATGCAATAAGATCCAGCGCTGTCGGTGAAGATAGCGAAGAAACTTCAGCAGCTGGTCAAAATGCAACGTATTTAGGAGTTCAAGGTGCAGATAGTATAATTAAAAGTGTAACTAAATGTTGGGCAAGTCTGTATTCTTATCAAAGTGTGATATATAGGTGAGGTCTGAATTTTAACTACATATTTATTCAAATAGACAACATTAAATTCTAATTCGGAATATATATCAACCAGAAAACAGCATAGCATGTTTACAAAATCATCCATGGGAGTCTGCGTGCAGCTGATGGTAGATGCTGATGCAGCTGGTGTGATGTTCAGCAGACATCCCACAACCGGGGATCCTTCGAATATTGTTATTACTGCTAATTATGGTCTGGGAGAGGTACAGTAACAAATATATTAACCAATCTGAACGGTGAATCTGGAAGTATTTATTGTACTAGTTAATACAGAATTAATTTTATGTAGACAGTGGTGTCAGCTGCAGTTGAACCGGACACGATAATAGTTCACAAGAGTTGGGATGATAAGCTTACTGTGAACAGTATGATGCCAGGGAGCAAACGGCGAAAGATGCTAACAAATGATGATGGTTTATTTACAATTGATTTGAGCGAGCAGGATAGTAAAAAAGTCTGTATATCGGAAGAAATTGCTCTACGGCTGGCTGCTATTGGAACAAACCTAGAAAATCTGTTTGGTAGCGCTCGAGATGTAGAATGGGCAGTAGTCGGTGAGCAGGTTTACTTGCTCCAAGCACGACCCATTACCACTTTGTACAACTGGACGGATTTCGAGTTAACCCACGAATTTGACACAACAGTGCCCAGCGATATTGACATACTAACGTTTGCGAATGTGGGCGAGGTAATGCCGGGTCCAGTGTCGCCTTTGACAATCTCTATGTTCATAAAACCATTTAATGAATCAACTCGGGTTACCAACATGATTCGTGGTGCAAACTTTTTCAATGTCGTAAGCACGAGGTGCGCATTGAACTATTACAATGTAAGTCGTTTTAGGAGCAATAAACTATGTACGTAGAAAATATGTATAATAACAGTTGCTTATCATTGCAGCTCTTTATAAATCAGCCTGGTAAAGAGATTACACTGGTAAATAAGGTTTCTGAAATCGCTTTATGCGGACATGTTATGATAACGCCTGAAATACACAAAGTTGGCCTTGAAAGAAATGGTTCATGTAGTAGTTACAAACAGTATCGCACGTTATACTTGCTTGCCAAAGATATTTTGCAAAATGGTTCTGTAGAAACGATTGCCAGACAACTTGATGGAAGCATTACTTTCAATCTGGAAAACTTTTACACCGCTTACAGTTTATACAATGAAATTAATAAATTATTACCACATTATATGAAAGTAAGTCGTCGATTGTTGATAGGTGTTGTACGGGGGCATTAAATATGTAAATATTTTAGATGGTAGATTGTCACACGCTGGCAACGAGAGGTAGTGTCGTGTATCAAATGCTTATGATGGCAATATTGACGAATGGTTACGACGACATTGTACCTGATCATTATTCGGACATTGCCATATTGTTGGGCACTGTTAATGATATAGTTAGCGGTCAAGTAGTGATGAGCCTTAAGAAAATAGTGAAGTATCTGAAGGTGTGTGAGGTCGATGATGAATTTAAGAAACTGGACCCTACAAAAGCTATTGATTGGATGAGAATTAACTGTCCGCCAGCTTCGAAGGAATTCGATAATGTTCTCAAAGAACATGGGCACAGATGTATCCAAGAACTAGATCTGATGATGGAACCTTGGTCCCTACGACCGGATACGCTTATTACAACGTTGCAGGTAAAACGAATCATTTGAAATAGTGAGCTATTTTTGTACTTAATCGTAACCTAAATAACAATATTATCAACAGACAATGGTATCATCAACGAGCACGGACAACACAAAGCAGAAGTTGACCGCAAAAGAAACGGTAGCTTTGTTGAAGACCCCAAAATCAGAAACCATTAGGTCAATTTTAAGCGTAATTGTACCCCTTAGTAGAAAAAGTGTTGCACGCAGAGAGCTGACGAAATCTTTATTCGTGAAGATTGTGCATAAGTTTAGGCTAGCTTTCAAGAAGCTGGGGAGACTGATGGTCCTGGAAGAATACCTACCTAACGCGGATGTTATATTCTTTTTAACGATAGATGAAATAAGAGAAGTATTAAATCATCGTAATAAGTCACTTATCCAAAAGTAAGTGGAAAGAGCTGCTACTAATTCTATAAAATACTACAATTCCGCGTAATATTTATACATTTGTACATTTTGTTAGAGCGGTCCGTAGACACAGACTGTATCCCAAACTAAAGCAATTTCGTTTTCCTGAAGTTAATATCGGCATGCCGCTCCCAATCAAGGTAGACTGTGATGTTTAGTTTAGTAAGAAAAAGTTCATTTTATCTTAACAGTGAAAGCTTTAAATAATGTTGTGTTACAGAATGACACGGAAATTGATAAGTTCCTAACAACCGATGGTTCTATAAAGATTCAAGGGACTACGGTATGTGCCGGCTCTGTACTCAACAGAGCATGTGTAATAACAGATTTATCAGAGATGCATAAAATACAAAACGGTGACATTTTAATTACATACGCTACCGATATTGCCTGGAGTCCATTTTTTACTCTATTGAGCGGCATAGTTACAGAATTAGGTGGACTTATAAGTCATGGGGCTGTTGTAGCCAGAGAATACGGTTTACCTTGCATAGTCGGGGCTACGGGTGCCACGCAATTATTTAAAACAGGTATATTGTTCGTATTTTGAAAAATATAGACGAAAATAAATAATATATTGAAGTTTCTACGGATTTTTAGGTGATACAGTGTTGCTGGTCGGAGACACTGGGGTTTTAGAGTTAGTAAAAAGATACGAAGAAGATGAGAACACAAATACTCCAAAGTAATATTCTTGTAATAAACCTCTGTAATAAACAAGTTCTATTTGTTAACACTAATCGTGCGTATCCGTCTATACATTTTTACATCTGAAGATGTTTCTTGTTTATCCATGACAATTGCAGCAAGTATGGATACTGTATTATATAGAGTCCCGTTGCAACGGTATAAAAATATAACGGCGAGTGTAATACGTTAGGTCCTTAAAACACTAGTGTTACTATACAGTGGTAATTCGATTAGGATCGGCTACCAGTTGCGGATTATTATTTGTTGTGTTACTGGCAAGACACGATAACTGCAACTGCATGGAGTTCGTCACTTTTGTCAATAGAATATCGATTCGCATGCGGTCCTCTTTGTTGACCGGTTGGGGAATAGCGTCTAGGGCCTCCTCGAAGAAGTTTCTGTCAACGAATGTACGTTAAAAAATACTAACATTGCTACACATAATTTCAAACAAAAGGGATACAAACTTTGCTCTGGTTGTACTATAAGCTCGCAAGGCATTCCGCAGAAGTATGATGTCGGTTCGTGCTTGAACAATACCAGCGGGTCGAAATTGAGTAACACATGACATAAGTCTTGCTAACTCTTCTGCCACAGTCTCGACAATGTGGGACAATACTCGATATAGCAAAGCTGGCGCTACCCGGCGCACCTACCAAAAAATATAATTAATAATAACATAAATCACATATGTTTTTAAAGAAGCTGATAGGTGATAAATACTTCTGCGTGTACTGCAATTAAATTTGCTAAAATTTCTTGGGCGTACGGTCTCACGTGAGTCGGTTCAGTTTCGAAATCCCATTCCAGACCACCTAGATACATACTGGGTTCAATTGTACCAACTAATGGATCACAACGTCGTTCCAAATACGCTTCCAAAACGGCAGTATCCAACGTTTCCAGTGTCCAATCAGAGTTCCATCCAACCGCGTTTGATAAGCTTGGGTAATCCATTTCTTTCAACGAGTCTCCAATTTTTGGTAGAATAGTCTTCAGCGTGTAGCGAATATTACTTAACGAAATCAAAAGGCATTGTTCCCAAGTCTGAAACAAAATTGTAAGTAGTGAAAATATTACATTTGACTTTGAAGGACTTACTGGGCCGTGATGTTTGTTGCTCTTGCTTTTATAGCCGGAGGGAGAGCCAACTAATTGAGAAACGGAAGATTCGTCATCGTCTAAAGCCTCCTCGCAGCCACTGAATGCTAATTGCTGTAAACATCGTGCGAACGACGTGAACAGTGCTTTGATAGAATTATAATATAATTGTTGATGTGCAGGATTAGCGAACAGTTGACTTTCTCGAGGACCACAAGCTACAACAGCGTCCCGTGCCCGTTTTGAAACATCCATGACCATATCCTCGAATAAATATGGCTGTGCAGAATTCAGAAAATGTATATTAAATCATGAGACAGATGCACGGATTACAATGTACAAAAATAATCACCACTCTAGTAACGCCGCCATCTTCGTTTACATATTCAATTTGCCAAGTTTCTTTTTTATTCAAAGCTGCAATCTTTTCTGCTGTTTGTTTGAAAAGACTAGCAAAACACTGTAATCTGTTTAAAAAGATAATTAGTTTATTGTACAATAAAACAGAGGAGTATTAAAGAGTATTTTCTACCTTAGATCTAGTATAAGTTTTCCAAAAATATCTAATGCGTCGCTCGGCAAATCTAAGTGAATCAGCGAAGCGTACATTTGTCTAATCCTGCGCAAAGTATGCAGAAGCCAAACTGCATCCTGTTCGTTACTGCACATATTTCTCATAGCTTCCATTGCGTGTTGCATGCTAGATAGCACGATATTCTGTGTCAAGATGATTCATTAAATCAGACAAATGTTGCACCCTTTTTTAATATTAATTTAGTAATGTTGATTTACTTTGAAAGGTGTCTGTTTTTCCACGTCCACCGCGACATGCAGTTGTCCAGTAAAATAACTCTGACCTAATCTCCAAAGATCTGGTATCTGTTCAACTATGATATCACAAATTGCTTCAATACACAATATTTGTGGAAACATATTACCATCATCGTTCTTATTCATCTTTAATTGTTTGTTATTTTGTCCAGATTTTGATTTATTCAGATCATCTCCGTTCGAATTTTCTGCTTCCAAATGTTCTTGTACACAAGCCGTAATACTCTTTTTCAAGTAATTTGCGTGTGAAACTGAAAAATTGATAGTTAATACTTTGTTTGCTGTGACATTATCATTGAATTCAATACGTGTAAATACCTATTGCATCCCAAGCTGGATCTCCTTCAGCTTCCAAATTAACAAGATTTCTAATTATCTTTTTATGTTCTTCCAAACTCAAAGGCATCTCTTCCAATTTGTTCCTTAGAAATACCTTGAGCATCTCGATTCTATTATCGATTTCTTGTAATACCTGTTTGAAGACCTCCACTTCAGTGGTTTTAAATAAATTTTTTACTCTAGCATAGTCGTTAATCACGAGATCGTAATTTCCCCGTTTAATATTCTTCTCTATATTAATTGGCATACAAAACAGGAACTTATATCGTTGCATTACTGCCAAAGCGTTTCTTGTTGCATCTGCTCTGTCTCTTCTTGCTAATACATCGTCAAATAATTTATTAGCTTCGGTCATAGATTGTTGAATAGCTGTTTCTAATTTCTCTGTAGGATCGCCACCATACGTTTTTATATCTGTTTCGAATTGTTCTTTTAATAACATTATTGTGTCTAATTGTTCCATTACCGATCCTACATTAGCCTAAAAAGATTGCAAACCACAATAAGCAAACAAAGATAAGAATTAGAATCTAATCACCTTCAAAAATGATAATTGACCCTCCTTTTGGGAATTGACTTTTCTTTTAAGATACGCCAATCCAGCTTTGAGGTCTTCAAAAGTGGTAGCATGATGGTGTTGCAACAGAAACCAACCAGGATGAAATTTCTCGTTCGTAAGATCACCGCTGCCTTCACCAAAAAGTTCCATCAACTCATCTTCAGGGAACTTTTTGCTACAAAGAAACATGTTGAAACATTTGTGTTAATCTATAGTCATTAAGTAAACATACTCATTGCCCTCCACACTCAGACCTAGAGGGTCTTCCTGTTGATAATTTGTTGGTGAAAGTGTTCTCCTTCCCCAGACAAAACTTTGTAAAGGAGCTTCTTCCACCCATACTGCTGACTCTTTCATAGGCCCAATAGTTTCATGATACCCACGAAATTGTACTGTCGATGTCCCTTGTCCTCCACTTCTAGTTGTAACTATAATGTCTCCACGACCTTTGCAAGGTCCTGACCTAGCAATAATCTTGTTGCTGGATTTCCATTCGGCAGACAGAAGGCAATCACAGCCGCATATTGTTAAGCCTGAAAACATCAGGTATTATTATACTATCGCATCATTTATTTAATGGAAAATATATTTCAGGTTCTCTAATTAGTAGATACTAACCTACAAGGTCTTGAGCTTTGTTTCCCAGGAATTCACCGCGAACAATAACACGGGTTCCTGGCGGTCCTTCCTTGGGCGATATTCCCGTTACCACCGGTGGCGGACCCATTTTCTTGATTTCGATTCAATACAAAATTCTTCCTATTTTTGTGCGAGTAAATATCGGCTATTCATAGTTCTAACCTCGATCATTGATCTATGATCAAATCTACAGTTCTACCTTAAAAACGTCGGCAAGTACATATTTTATTCCAAAACCTTCTAGGACACAACATGAATCTAAAATGTCAATAACGATCGTAAGATCTAGACATGGAAGTACAGGTTAGAAGATAACTTGGACTTCTGTCAAAATAATGACGCCTGATAATTCAATGACAGTAACGGCCATCGACGTCACAGATTGTAGTTCGGTAGGACAAACTCAAACTAGGAATACTCAAATGATCTTTCAAAGATTGATCTTTTACGAACATCCCTAAGTCGAACCAGGTTGTTCGATGCTTTCAGACGTATGATTTCATTTAGTTTGTAACTAAATTTTGTGTTTAGCTCTCTATTGATCCTTTTCTTGGGGTGAATATTCATCTTCTTTTCAATACTGTAAATTAGGTATTGCCAAACTTATTTCTTTAAAATGTAACATAAATGAATTACTGATTTTTTTTATTTTTTGCAGCAGGTGAAGTATTATCCTAAGACCTTCCCTGCAATTATTTTTGAGGATTAATAATTTCGTGTCATTTGCAGCGTTACCAACTGAGTAGTGAGTAGATTTATACACAGACTTAGGACTCGTACAGACATTGCATGTAATGTTTATTTTTGTCTTAGGATCTGAATTACCGACTCTGTAGAAAATATTGTGATACGATAGCGAACTCTACCCAAATGGAATCAGCTAGTGAACTACATCTGACTGCAACAGAGAAAAGTGTTTGTCTGAGGATGCTAATTTACAGCAACTTCTAAACGTTATACGTATTAATTATTGTACATGATATTTGTTTTCGCACACAAGAATCATCATAGTTAAATGTATGTATAATTGAAGAAAATTAATAATTCTAGGAGAAACGTTAATAAATTACGTGCAGATGTTAATACAATCTAAAAAAATCTAATGAAACGCCTGTACGAACTAAATATACAGGGTAGTTTTTCGATACTTTAAATTTAAATATTTAAAAAACAACACGTTTTACACAGTAGTTGTTTACAGCTCCAAAACATAAAAACTGCGATTTTTTATGTAGTATAAAAGTCAAATGAAAGAAGTCCAATTGTTATTGATTTAGCAACATTCAGTCTTTAAAAAAAAAACAAAAGTTTTGATGCAAACAAAAGTTTATTTTTTTTTTCGCGTATAATATGAAGCTATAAAGAGGAATACAGGTTTCCATTTAAAGAAAGAAAAGTATTCTCCAAATAACCTTCCAAAAGATTAAAAACCAAAAGCTAAATAAAATACAGTAGAACCTTTCTTATCTACACGTTTATTTTTGTAATATTCTGATACCAAAACATTTTATTATCTAAAAATTTCATTCAAGTTCTTTACTAGCTGATACTGTATCTAAATAATACAACGATTAGATAAAAGAATGTTTGAATACTAGAATATTATAAAAATAAATAGTCGGATAAGGTCGTAGATAAGGTTGTGGATAAGGTTGTACTGTAATTATATTTTCTCCTTAAAATCGAGTAATTTTTGTATTTAACATTTTTCTTAAAATTGTATTGTACTATAATGTACAATATAACAATGTCTCTGTCACTATTGAAAGATGTTATTATAAAATGAAAAATACATAAAAATAAATATTAAATTTAAAATGTTGTGAACTGTTATACGCCAAAACCTAAAAAGAATGCTAGCATTGAAAAGCTTATAAATTTAATAACGTTGTAAATACCCATCTTTTATGTCGTATGTCTGTAGTACATGGTTCATAAATATTATTTCCACCATTTAAATGTTTGCTCCGTATACGCTCTTTGTCTCTAAATAATATTCAACACTCGCAGTAGAAATGAAATATACAGGATATTCGCTTCTTGTTAACTTGTCCAGTTTTCGTGAACTATCGGTAATGCTGACCGCGACACGAAATGGTAAGAGGGCACTAGAGAACCCATAAGATGCAATGCCTGTACGGATCCTAAGTCTGTGGTTTACAATTAGTTTCAATTTATATACATATGTACTTTTCTTTAATTGTTTCTGTTCCAGTATTAATTAATGTTCGCGTAATTTAAGAAGTTCAGAGTGAGAGCTGTAGACCTGAGTGTGGACGTGGATTGGAAGTGGCTTTGGGTATAGATAGGATGTGGGATAAGATGTGGGTTTCAATACTAACTTCAACGAACAGTTATCCAATGGAAGAAGTCGCTTGAATTATCCTTGAATTTCTGCGTCGGTATAACAGCCAACCTTGGACACGAAGTTTCAAGTCTAGCTCTATTCTTCGTCTATGTCGTAGTACAAATGGAGTGTACGTATACATACACATGTACACAAGCTTTTTGTTTCACCTAAAAATCCAAATGTAAAGATACATAATCGGTAGCGTTAAACCTGACAGTAAAATTTCACAGTGATCCCAAGAATCTCTAACTCGTAGACAGAAAACCCGATAACATGTAACATCTACGCACATTTTCAGTTAGTCCTCAGACTCTTATCGGTTGGTAAATTAAATCCCACCCACTTTTAGCGAGAATAAAACAGTAAGTAATATCTGCTTTTATTAGCAAACATTTGCATCGCCTTTAAATTCATGCTCTCTCACTGATCGGTGAATTTGCATATGTAAAACAATAAACAGTGATAAACAAGAGATGTTGCGTATGCTTGTCCGAAAAAGTGGGTTGTATAGAGGGGACTATCAAAAGAAATGTCAGTGCCGGTCGAGCGACGGTGGCCGACAGTAGAAGGACATTGTTCCATGAGAATTCTTCCTTAATCATGATTGATCGACGCGCCATCTTCGGAATACAAGCAGGCAATGCTAGTTAGTGCGCATTAGTGCGTCCGTCGATCAGAGTATACTCGAGTTTACCTGCCAAACGTGTATCTATGATTGCTCAAGTTTGTATACTCGTGCCATTCTCGCTGTTGTGTTTTACTAATTTCCCTGGAATATTCAGCCCGAACGGAAATAAGAAGTATCAGGAGCCTGCATACGAATTCAGATCAAGGAAGGAGTTATGGGGGACGCAGCGATGAACGTCGCAGCGTCCGGTGGCGGCGGTCAGCGTGTCGTTAAAGAAGGCTGGCTTCAAAAACGCGGTACACACCATAGAACAGTTTCATAATATTTTTGTTTACCCGTCCGCCTCACTCTCAACGAATCTGCGACACGAACTTGAAACGGGATTCTTCCTGTTTTCCTGTGTACCCCTTCGAACCTTGACTGGTTGTCTGTTTAGCAAAATGTCAAGAATACGTTGACCGACGTGTCTTCCGTGAAAATTTTAGAAAGTCTTCGCTTATTTCACGAACAACATCGTATTTACAGCAAGCGTGCGCTGTATCTCCGATCTTTTCCTTGATAAATCACCGCAGTTTCGATTTAAAATATCGAACTGCTTCTGTCGAGGTTGTTTGAACTTTTTTCTGTCTGAAAAAATTCGAGAAAACAATCTGAAACAAGTAACGTGATTACTTGCGAAACGAATTGAACTCTGACACTCTCACAGAATTTTGTAGTCTCCATAATGACTAAATGAAATGATTCCAAGATTTGTTGTTTGTATGTAGGCGAGCACATTAAAAACTGGAGGTCAAGGTATTTCGTTTTACGGGATGATGGTACACTGGTGGGCTTCAAAGCAAAGCCTGATCAACAAATGGCAGCAGCCGCTCAGCCTTTAAATAATTTTACGGTTCGAGGATGCCAGATTATGTCTGTGGATAGACCTAAGCCTTATACCTTTGTTATAAGAGGTTTGCAATGGGCAGCTGTAATAGAAAGAACTTTTCATGTAGATACAGAACAAGAGAGAGAAGATTGGGTAGCAGCAATCAGGTTTGCTTCATCTTCTTATCTTGCATATACTGCTCTTAAAAAATTCTTAGAATGTTACTTTTGTGAGCAGGTATGTAGCTGCTAGATTAGCAAGTGAAAAGGATCAGCAGCAGCCTCAACCATCTCCAATTCAACACTCATCTTCATCTGAAGATGTTGAAATGGAATCTTCTGGAGGTGGTAGGTCAGATTCTGGTGGGTCTGTAGGAGTGTCGTCTTCAGATGTAGATGGTGGTAGTATCGACGAGCTGTCTGCAAAATTTAGCGTTCAAGGAACTTCGAGTAGTAAAAGTACAGGGAAGAAAAAAGTAGTATGTACAATGCTGATACACTATACTTCTTTTTTACCAGCGAAGCCACAGTTTTTAACTCTGATTTTTGCATTGCAGACCCTTGAGAATTTCGAATTTTTAAAAGTTTTGGGAAAAGGCACATTCGGAAAGGTGATACTTTGTAGAGAAAAAGCGACAGGACACTTGTATGCTATAAAGATTTTACGCAAGGAGGTGATCATACGTAAACACGAGGTCGCGCACGCACTTACCGAGAATAGAGTATTGCGAACTACTAATCATCCGTTCCTAATTGTATGTTCCATAGAAACCACCCCATATCAAAGCTGTATGTCCTTACGATTCTAATTATTGTTTCATTTTGTAGTCTTTAAAGTATAGTTTTCAAACGGCAGACAGACTGTGTTTTGTAATGGAATACGTGAACGGTGGAGAGCTATTCTTTCACTTAAGACGTTCTCGCAGATTCGGCGAGGACCGTACACGATTTTACGGGGCCGAGATTATCTCGGCTTTAGGCTACCTTCATTCACAGGGTATCATTTACCGCGATCTCAAACTAGAGAATCTTCTCTTAGACAAAGATGGACACATTAAAATCGCTGACTTCGGGTTATGTAAGGAAGATATAACGTATGGTAAGGTGTAAAGAGCAGAGAATCAGCGACGCATTCTCAAATTTTGAGAATCACCGACAAATACTGGTTACGTTTCAATCGTGTAGGAAGAACGACGAAAACATTCTGCGGAACTCCCGAGTATCTGGCACCAGAAGTGCTCGAAGATAACGACTATGGACGAGCAGTGGACTGGTGGGGCGTTGGAGTTGTTATGTATGAAATGATTTGTGGTCGATTACCTTTTTATAACAAGGATCACGAGAAACTTTTTACGCTGATCGTGATGGAAGAAGTCAGATTTCCAAGGACGATCAGTAATGAAGCGAAAGACATGCTGGGTGGTCAGTGAATAATTTTACAAATTAATTTTTTCATGTGAGGAAAACATTTATATTGATGATTTCTGTTTCACAGGATTACTTATAAAAGATCCAAGCAAAAGATTGGGAGGTGGACCTAACGACGCGAAAGAGATTATGGATCACGCGTTTTTTTCGTCGATTGACTGGGCGGACCTCGTGCAGAAGAAAATTCCCCCTCCTTTTAAACCTCAAGTAACTTCCGACACAGACACCCGATACTTTGATAGCGAATTCACGGGTGAAAGTGTCGAGCTTACTCCACCTGATCAAAGCTTTTTAGGTAGCGGGGGTGGTTTGAACTCGATAGCCGAAGAACAAGAACATTTTCCCCAGTTCTCCTATCAAGAAAGTCATTCAGCAGCAACCTCTTCCATCGTTTCCATTAATCACTGACAGTATCAAGGGTTTCCGTTGTTTATATACTGAGATATGTGACTAAATGCATGGGCCCAGTCAAACAAAGAGGTATTGTCAATCGATTTGAGAAAACGTTCTTTTTAAAGCAGATTAATTCAAGTATCATTTTTGCTAATTTATGATGCTTTTTTCATGCATCTTCGAATAAATTTTAACACATATCTCCAATGGCAGATCAAGTTCGTGTGTGTACGCGCGCGCGCGTGTGTGCACGGCACGTGCAACAACGCGCGCACCCGTTAAAATTGTACATGAAAAAAGATTGTGTACTATACTACCCGATTAAGCTAACACTATTTATACCTGCTGAGTAGGTTTACAATAACATAATGATGGGGATAAATTTTTGTCTTAAAGCATAGAGGAAGAAGAGTGAACGAAACTAAACTTAAGTTCATCCCCGATGCTGTGTTACATTGTAAAGTGCGGCACGCTTCTTCCATGTGGAAGAACGATATTTGATAATCATAGTTACAGTCCTTTGTTCTACGAAAGTGATGATTCAACACTTTCTAGCTTCATCGTCAACTTTATTATAATAATTTATGGAAGGGAAGTTCCTGGTTATTTTTTTAAATTCATTAGTCAGCTGTTATAGCAGAAGCCAAAATAACAAATTACACTGGGAAAGAAGCCAACCAACGGGCTAGTGGTGTGTATCAATTTTAAAAGTAGGAGCATAGAAAAACATTTACAGCTTTAATTGAACTATCGTGTAAATTTGAGATCAAGATTTTTAGCACTGAAAGGAAGCGTTTTCTTTGATAACTGACTAGTACTACTGAAAAAGTAGGTTTGTTTTCCTTTACTACGGTTCGCGCTTTCATTATGTATCATTGATAATTAATAATTTACTGTGAGAATCAGATGGAAATATAAAATGCTACTCTAATATTATATTATTAATATTATATGCTACAATTATATATATATATATATATATATATATATATATATATATATATATATGTATGTATATATATTTATATATACATATATTTATATTTTAACAATTAAAGGATTATATTGTACGTACGCATTATTAATTTCCATCTCATTTGTAATTAGCAAATACTTGTAGTTTATTTGTTTCAACGCGAGAAGGGGAACAGGAAGAATTTTTAAAGATAGAATTAAAAGGAAACGTCGATTGTTTGAAGTATATAGCTATAGACTTTTGCTATTTACCATAAAACAGCGTGGTACATTTTGTCGAACGAGAAAAAATGCTAACTAAAAAGATATGTCTATGTAATTATTTCAATTACTTTTCTCCTGAAACGTGCTCTATAGTTTGTTTGCAAGGTGATTTATATTGTATGCCGGGAAAATCTCGTCCTTTATGAGCCAAACTTGATCCAACACGGCACCATCCTTATCATCAGATACCTATTGTCGTCGGAAACATATTGTAAAATGAATAATAACGAACATTCCTTGTGCCTGCTATTCCGAACTATATCCAGTACCTGTTCAAGATATAGATGAGTCCGATTATATGCCTTCATCCTTGTGTAACCATAATCTGAGCTACGATATGCAGACCATTCTGGTTTATGTGGGACGAATTTTTCTCTACCTTCTTTGCATCCGGCCGATCCAGTTACTATGTGTACAGGTGCCTTGTAATTCTTATACGGTTCTTCGTAACTACCATTTTGTACCTATGATTAGTTTCTTTTTATCATTGATTAAATCTATTTGAAAAAACATGCTCAAAATCTTGGGTTTACGAAACCAACAAAATCACCTTGAAATTATACATGGGCCACATACGTTCGTAGCTATGCTCATGAGCCCACAATAGCAAGTCTACTTTATATTTATAAAAGACATCTTCGAGTCCAAACCAATTCATAAATGGCAATCCAACCCTAATGAGACTCTGATGATTTGTACAATCATCCGAATTTGAATTGCTACAATACATTGGTCTGTGACCATATGCTACTATCCATGGCCGTTGTGCTCTGAAAAATAATTTTTATTTATCTAAATTTAACAAGAGACAGTTGTATTTTACCTGTTCGTAGGTTTATTGGCTTCTTCTAAATCTTTTTCTAGCCATTGATACTGTTTAACAAGCTGTTTCAAGCCGTAATTCAGAAAGTAGTATACTTCTGTCTGTATACCAATGAAATGGACGGGGCCTACATTGAAACTATACCATAAACTCTCACTATCTCCTGGCATTGTAAAACGAGCCCTAGAAAGATTCGTATTAGTAACAGTGAAACATAAAGTAAGTAATTACCAACAGACCTGTAATTGCTAAAATTGTATCTCTCCTCATGATTTCCAGCTACTGTCATATAAGGTAAATAAGCAGCAACTCCTTCTATCTGTTTCATAAATTCATCTCCAACTCGTGCGTTACTAGAGTCCATGTCATAAGCAAAATCTCCAACATGAATTGCTGCATCATATAGTCCACGTTGTGCTTCTTCCTGTAACCTTGCTAAGCTCTGAGCATTTTCATTACCCATATCACCAAAGATAACAATTTGCGGTGACCATTCCGCAGAATCTTCAGGAGCAGTTTTCATGTAGAAAGCATTTGACCAACCATATTTACTACCACAGTGGTACACTGTTGAAAAAGATTTTATCAATAGGACTCTTATGAAAAATAGAAAATTATTCAACTCACCGTATTTGCTATCAGGTGTTAAATTTTTCAACCATACTCTGTGTATATATTGCTTTCGCTTTTCATTCCCACCATCAGTAAATAGTGTAGCATTTCCACTCGCACTTAGAATATATCCTCCTATTCCATATTCCACTATAGACTCCTCTGTATTGTTTTTTGTGCTCCAAGTGACAACAATGTCATGAATGTTATCTACAAAACACACCAATATAAAATAATTAATCAAAATTACTATACGAAGCAGTAAGCAAATGCTTCAGCTATTTTCTACAAACAATCAGTGGTTTAATAATATTCATTATTTTCATAAAGTATTCATAAATATTTTTACCCCCATAGGCAATATGCACAGCTTCCGGTTGATAATAAATGACATTTGAAAATGCAGTGGAGATTGAAGTAAAAATTACAAGTGCAAAGATAAATGCAGCCATCTTCCGATTTTAATAAATTTCAGTAGTGTAGGCAACAAACAAATCACTTCAATTGTTACACTCTGAATTTATGAAACGCACAAAATTTCATCTATCCATGGAATTTGTTTACGTAGACGCGAAGATACTGAAAGTGCGGACGCATTACTGTTCTCTAACGCACAAAGAATACTGAATTTGTGCGTAATGGACAGATATCGCTTCAAAAAGGAAACAATGAGTCAAATCTTATTAAAGATACATCTTTATCAGCTGTTCAGTATCGCGAGCATGGCAGTATTTATCACACTGTTTACAGACGCAGCATCGATTGTTTTCACTCGCTATATTTTTGTGGATTCGTACAACGTCACTCTCATTCTGGTCGAGATCAAAGTTTAACATCACTCTACTATTATTATTCGAATAAAGCATCGCGATGTTTTATGCTACATTATGTAGCTATATACCATATTCCATTGGCTATCATTGCTACCTCACATCTTGTGATCTACGATAGCAGCGCCATCTTGACCGTAATTGATTGCAGCGCAGTATGCAGTTTGGATTTCACACTTTGCACTTCGATGCCTAAACGCATTTCAAGCAATTTTGAATGGTCTTCGTGGTTGTACGACACGATATGCAAGAAGAAACAGATGCTGCTGTATATTCTGGAGGAATACATGTATTATTGAATGAAAGAATATTATTTAAAGCATCAGTATTATGCAGGATTTAAAAGAATCCGAAAATATGATTCCAATGCTAGTTCAAACTATGATTAGAACTTTTTTAATAATTTATTAGGAATGAAAAATAAATTTATGTCTACTATATATTTATATTAACTTTAATGTTTAAGTATTGATAGCAGAAAAACAGAGTTTGTTCTAGGTTTGAAAGAAATGGATAATATCTGTATTTGGTAAATTGACATAATGATTTTGTCCTTTTGTTAGGTGTAAAAGAACGCAGTTTCAATCGCTACGTAAAAGTTATAAAAAAGTCGTCCTTTTTGTAATTTGTACTTTTCATAATGCACTAATCCTTTGGAGCCAAATTGGAATGAAATTCAGATGGCGCGGTAAGGAGGGTATCCGGTTTTGAACGCTGATAATGAGATGATCTTTTTAAGCGTGATTGTTTTTAAACGGAATTTAGAACTAAATCTTTTTGGATTTATTAGGATAGTTTTTTTATATTTGCGGTATATGCACTAATTTTTTTGTTGAAAAATATACGCTGGAAGTCCTTATATATACATATACGCATTTGGGTAGAGTCTTATTACCGGAAGTGCAAGTTGGCGGTCATCTCGCAGCCTTCCATTGTTAGCTAGAAACAAGACACAAATGCTATTGTTTATACAGAGTAATTGTTTAATCTACATTCCTTTTAAATATTTTAGATTCGTTGAGAACAGTTATCATCTAGCTGGATGCATTAGAACACATCAATCGATCGGATAGTTCTTCCTCTATTATGCCCGCCAAATTCAAATTGATGCAAACTGCATCTACACAAATACTACTTCCTGCCTGAAACTTTGAAGATACAATTTCTATGTATGCTACTATCGATTGAAGTAAAAGAAAATCGATTTTTCATATTGGGTAAATCAGGTTCTCTTTTTTGGTTAACAAACGTGTCGGACTAGAAATATTTATTTTCATTTTGTTTGTAGTGATCTGATACATGGATCAATGGGAGCTTGTGGGAGTTATTTGTAATAAGTTGGGATGCTAAAGTGGACTAGAGCATCCAGGGAACTAAGCAGGCAATTGCAGAGCTAGCATCATCTCCTATGCCCTATATTGATCACGCGCTCTACCAGTTCTTCCTCCCTCTTTGTCGTAGCGATTGCCGTTCTGATTTTACGGCGCACGTGCGCGAACATGTATTTACACACGGGATGCATCCGACGAATGTGAACGCACACGACACCACCACGGGCCTGCCCTTTCATTCTTCTTCCATCTTCCTAGTTCTAATGTTAGGATGTTCTCTTTTCGGGGAATGTTCACAGTCGCCCATTATCCGAGCTTCCTTTTGTCGATTCGCATACAGAATGGTTGGCTGTTGGCTCATTCAATTCTCTTTCTTCTTAACACGTTGATTATCGCGTGACTCGTACACCAAACATCCAATCACTTCCAAATTCGGTTAATTTACTAATATTTTGGTGAGGATCACCACTGTACTAGCGACACGGTCAATGTGCAATGAATAATTTAAGAAGATACATTCTTGATATTGACCATGAGTAATTGGTAAAAAGTTATGATGTCCGCAGAGAATATTAAGCAACGTCTTGATATTATTTGCATATCTTTCTTTTTATTTAAAATTATAAAATGACAGAGTTATGCAACAGTGGTTGTTAGTAATCAGCGTGTTAACTTTATTATCTGTTTGTTCATCTATTCAATAAGATACAACTCCGACTGGTGAATATAGAAACTTTCCCTTTCTTTTGTTGCATATGAAGGAACGGAGCGATAATCGAGCAAGATAACAATTACTTCACAGTATCGCATCCGTATTTCGATCAAGGCCAAGGACCGCGAGACTGTCGTGTGTTTGCTTTGGAACGATTCCAGTGGCTGAGCGTATCATAGGTAATACTACCATTTTGTTTTGACTACGGCCCGATTACTACTACAATTATTAATACCGGCGAGATCCCCGTAAATATAGATTCTGTCGAGAGTAAAATCGCTCAAAACAAGGTTAAAAAAACCGTTTTTATTTATAATACGTTATTATGGGGATAGATCGATAAAACGGGCCATTGAGAAGCCACGTTGGGTGATGGCTACCGTTTGTTTTATTCTTCACGAAAGAAAATCTACGGTACAGCTTCCCATGTTCAAACCGACAGTATGGCGTTTGTTACAAATTCTATTGAACATTCATTTGTTATCGATTTCAGAAACTGCACTCTCAGATTCCATCCTGTTAATAAACAGTCTGCGCGAATAGAGGGATGTTTTTTCATACTATTAGACATAATTGAAGAAGTTGAGATCTTTCATTAGAAATCTATATTTATCATTGATCTAAGGCTTCACTCTGAGACTCGATATCGTCAATCGTGATAAACACAGCGTGGTATCAGAATAGTGAATGGTATATGACATTATCGGGCATAATTCAGTATTCGAGCTAGTTCCTCATTAAAAATCTATGAAATTTATTATTGATCCGAGGAACTCCACTCTTGAGACTCCGCTTCGACAGCCAGGGGTTAACATAACAAGATATTCAAATAGAGGAAGCTTCAGGATACTATCCTATTAAAAATCTACAAAATTCATCACTGATCCAAGAAACTGCACCTCATCGATCAGGGGTGAGCATACCAATTTATTCGAATAACGGAAGTTCCACTATCAAGCAGAACCAATCATTCTACTTCGTTAAACCCCTATTAAAGATCTACATAATTTATCATTGATTTAAGAACCTCCACTCCGAGGATACACCAGCCTGAGGTTCCACCCTGTTGGTCAAGGATGACCGTACCAAGCTCATCCAGTTGGGAATGATTTCTGTCATGATCGTACGTTTAATCTAGTACTACTTCAACACACCCCATTAAAAATCCACAGAACAAGACACGGTCTCAGAAAAATTGGACCAAGATACTTCGTAATCTGGAACGGCAGCCATCGATGCCAACATCGGGGTGATCATCTCGAGTGTGTCCGGCAGTGGACGCTCAGGACATAATCAAACATAGTTCGACTGTTGTATTGTAGAATGCCGAGTCTCATTGTTAATTTACAAACGTTCGAAAGGGGTGAAAGCTCGGTCCGCTTCGCGTCTCCCGTAGGGGTTGCGTGCGACTCCGTTTGGCGAGGCTCGGTACGAGTGGGGGCGCGCGGAATCGACGAGGGCGCCGCGACGCGGCCGCCACTGTCGCCGCGACGCGGTGAGGGTTGAAGATCAGCGGGCGACGAGCGATGTCAGGGCTGCAGCCGCCGTCGGTTAACACGCACAGGTTCACACCCATTCTCGTTGAAACTCGCCAGCCCTTAAACGACGTCGCGGCAAGCCTTCGCGAGATTCGTCTCTCGTTCGACGATCAGAAATCGAGTCGGGTAGTGTCGGTGAATAATCGTGGTGATCGGGTCGTTCCACGGGCGGACGTAGACCAGTGGGAGAAACGATTGTGATCGAGACTCGCAGCGAAAGTAATTCCCGTACCCTGGGAGGATCGAGTCTGTTCGTAGGGATGCCCTGTTGGACGAAGTCCTGTCTATTCTCTCGAAGGGACTTAGTCCTTCGAGGGAGGCGGGGATGTGAGTGCACCGCTTTCTAATCAGGACATTGCGAGTGTCCTTCGAGGAGGGAGGGTGCGAGGAGCAGGCGGTGGAGGAGTAGGAGGAGAGGCAGATCTATCCATCCATCCGGTGGTCCACAGGAGTCGAATTGCATAAGAGCCTAGTCGCGCGTTTGCCAGCACCGTGTTATGAAGCACCGCGGAGGATGTGCTTCTCCCGATCGGAAGCAGGTGTCGTCAGGACCCTCGTCGAGCTAGCACGAGGATAACTGTCGGCAGTCCGGTGTCGTCTTACATTGGCGGGCGATCCTCGCGCGATCCGAATGCCAGAGGACGGGAACAGAGCAACGGAGAGCAAGGATGCAAGCAGACAGGATGCTGGAAGCGAGCGAGGAGCCGAGTCCGGCGAAGCCTTTGATCAATAAGCCAGGAGATCTGAGCCATCGGGAGTTCTGAGCTCGGTGGATCGTTCCGTGGAAGAGGAGACTCTGTTGCGAGGATGTAGGGGGGGCCCACGACCGGGGCCCCGAAGAGGGTTTCCTCAAGGACTGTCTCCGCGGACCGTTCCGCCTTGACAGGACACGGTGATCGTCGCAGGGGCTGCCAGGTGGACTTGTCCGCTGATCCGCGAGCCGATTTCTCCCGCCGTTGACGAGTGATAAGAAGTTCCTTCCGGATAATAATCGCGCACTTGGGGGATCACCGGCCGGGCCGGGGGGCAAGGTTGCGTATCTTAAACAGAAAATACTCGTCGCGTAGCTCACTCTCTTTCTGCCCTGTTCGTGTTCTAGTCTCGTAGTCGGTGTGGAACCTCGGTGTCCTTAGAACGTCGCTGGCCCCGTTCCCCGTAGTGCGTCTCTTCGAGGGTGAAGCAAGAATAGGGGATCGCCGGCTCCGTCTTTTGTTACCGATCGCGGAGAACTGTGTGCGGCGTCGGACAGAGCAGACACCGAAGAAATATGCGCGTTTACGTTTACAGGAAGCGTAGATATTGTCGGTGAAAAGTAGGTCGCGCGAGGTCGATAGTACCATCGAACGTTAAGCGAAGATGCGAGAGGAAACGGAAGGAATCGCACGCGGTTACGACGACGTTAACATCGACGAATCGTTTTATCAGCGATGACGGGCCTGTGATACCGTGCGCGCCCGGTGTCAACGTTCTCTCTCTTTCTCTTTCTCTCAGTCTTTAACTTCTCCTTCCTCTCCTTCTGTCACTCTCTCTCTCTCTCTCTCTCTCTTTCTCTCTCTCTGTCTCTCTCTGTCTCTCCTGCCGAAACATCACCCGCCGCTCTACAGCATCTGACCGAGTAGACCGACCGTCTACCCGCTCGACACAGCGAAAATGGTCGATCTCGGGGGATACATTATCATACTGATCAACCACAATGACAAGATCAAACTGTACGGTGAGCATCGATTGCCCCTCCACACCTGCTTCTCTATAGATACAAGGCCGAGATGGGTGCACGAGTACCCGACCCGCTCTTTCTCTTTCTCTCTCTCTCTCTCTCTCTCTCTTTCTCTCGCTCTCTCTCCCTCTCTCTCTTTCTCTCTGGGATATTCGGGTACGGTGCATTCGAGTACGCCGTCCCACGTTATTTAGTGTCCTTAATACTTCGATCGTACCTCGCTTTTCCTTTTGGAAGCTGGATTCGACGGGGGTCGCGACCATTCCACGGGTCAATGTGACCCGATTCAGATTTACTGATATAGGGGCGCGGAAATTGCGGGGTTGAGTTTTTGGACGTCGCAAATTTGTTGATTCCACCCATGAAGAATCGTTGAGGAACGTTCGATGATCTCAGCAGAGATTTTTAGCAGCTTTTAAAATATTTTCGACGCGTTTTCAATCTTTTTTCATCTAGTGAAGTTTGAAAAAATACATAGAAAAAAGTAACAAGGATTTGATGTGCAGTTAGAATTTCAAACGCTATAATTTTTATTGCCATAGTTCCTTAGACTAGAAACCTTATTTTTCGAAGGATCGAACTTCTTTATTAACATACGTTGCCTCTTGTTCTATTGTTTCTTTAAAAGCTACGTTGGTCTGAACGTCCTTGTTGTTAACAATTTCTATCTAGGTAGATCATATTTGTATTTATCGTATGCCAAAGTTTAATCCAATGATCGAATATTTGTAAGAAAGAAGTAGAATTATTTTATTTCGGCTTACAAGGAGTTCTGTTTCAAATCTTCGCACCGTAGTCTGCAAAATCATAGTACTCTCTGCAATTTATTTATGGCTTTTTATCGAAACACAGTAGGGCATGATTTACTTTTCCATTCGAGTCCAAAAATTCCATTTGGCAAATCGAGGTCGCTCGAATTTTTCAGAAATTACTACCTCAGAGCATGCTACCCTCTCTAATTAGAGGACTTGTTCCCTGAATACGAACTGAATTCGCGTTTAAATTTGAAATTGACCTGCACATCTCGCGTCTGGCCATACGTGTGGGACGTCGGTCAACTAAAAGAAAAAGAAGAAAAGGGGAAAAAAGAAGTGATATTTCGTTGGCCGCCGTGAAAGAAGCTCCTCCTCTGCCGTCTTTAATTAGCAGCGGTGTTTGCCGTTTAATGAGTGGCCGCGAAGGTGGTCGTCAAGCACGCAGAAGTTTAGCTACACCTCCGCTTTGAAGCTTCTTTCATTAAAGCCATGAATATCGCGAAAAATTCCTCGTCCTGCTGCAAATAATCGGATCACTTGTCTGACCGGGCACCGTCCCTTTCTACTGTCCCAGCAGATATTGCCCGCGCCGCTGTTACATTCTACGTAATCCTCTTTAGTCTGTTATCGCGAATGATTTTCGTTGAATACAGAAACATTTTTCCCTTATACGCGCGCACACCCGTACATACGATTACTTGAAATTTGTTAGTAATTGAAACAATTTCGAACGGGTCGCAGGTTCGCCGGGCAACGTGGACACGCTGGAGGTGGCAGATGAAATTTTAGAAGTTAATGGCAGCACGTTGGAGAACGCCAGCCAGCCCGAAGTGATTCAATATATATACGAGGTACTTAACGTTTATTTATCACCGAAATTCCAGTTCGCGTCCGTTTCCCATGCGAGTCTATTAAAGCGCAAGAACCGGCGTTAAAGTGCCAAAAGTTTCCACTTTCAAGACAAAGAGCCGTCGACGCCTCTTCCCTCTGATTAAACTCGATTTTCTTTCCGATTGCTGCCTCTGACTGGAAATATTTGATCGGCGTCGTGCATAGAATTGTTGACAAATTCATTTAGATACATGATAAATATTATTTGTACGAATGCGATGGATTATCGGATGAAATGTTCAGAAAATAGTGTATATTCTCATTCTTTAAAAAACATAAACAAGTTTTAGTAGCACGACAGGGCGTTGAGACGCTTGTTTTTTAATACTTAGAACGATGAAAATGACGATAAAGAAAATTATTTCATAAAAACTCGCATAGAAAATTTGGCTTGCTCGTTAATGACAATATCTTCCAAGAGATATGCAGAAAGTATAGAAGGAAAAAGATAGATATGAAAGTTTATTAATTCGATGCGATCGAATAATTTCGTCGGAACTCGAATGTTATTCCGACGGCTCACAAAATCCTTTTCTATCCGCAGTGCATCAAATCCCGAACAATATGTCTGCGGGTCCGAAGAAGAAGCGGAAACAAGAGGGGTGAGTGTCCATCGAAAAGCATTTTCATTAGCATAATTCCGCGGCGGGCAAGAAACGGGAATAGTATCGTAACAGTTGGCCGAGCAAACGTCTCGAATGACTTCTCATTAGGAGCGGCGCAAAGCGAGGGAAAAATCGATGTGCAAAATGGACCGTTAAAGAGGATAAACGTGTCACGTCGAACGATTAGAAGTAGCAAACGGTATATCGATTTTCAGTAGTCGGCTCGATCGTGGCCGCAACGATAGGTCCGTTAATACAATGCGACAGGGTACGATTAAACATACGAACGCTGCCATTATTTTGCCGGCGAGACTCGTCCGCAGGATCGCGTGCCGCCATCTTTAATCGGTTGCCCGCTGCCAATTAGCGGGAACACTTTCACCGCTGCGAATTATCCGGACCCCGTACATTCCAATAATCACGAATTTTCCATGGAGCCGCAAGTTCTCGGATTCAGGTGCCCATGATTTTATTTAACTACTATATGACAGGACGATCGCGTACCTTTTTTCATGTACTTGGCAATGTAGGGTACATTATTGATATTAATATTCAA
>CM052157.1:9118457-9132030 GCA_028455555.1 Augochlorella aurata | reverse complement strand
TACTATCAATTCGTTATAAATTCCAGTATTTAGATATTTTAACCCCTAGTAATACAATGTAAATTAAAAATTTGTATTCATCCATAACTTTGTCATAAGCGCGAGTACGCAGACCTTCTTTTGGTAACTTGACAGTGTAGAATACATTCTAAATTTTCATTCATCCATATGTTCACCCCGAGTTCGGATATCCATTTTTCTTCAACAAACGGACAGTACTTTGTAAATTGAAGATATATTTTCGAGCAATTTCGTGAGGAAATGTAGTAAATTAAAGCAAACCTGTATCTCGATAGACAACATACATTCTAAAGGAACATCTTAAAGCAAAGAAACGATTAAAAAATGTCAAAAAACCATTCGAAAATCAGCACGAATCTCAGTAGCCGCCCTTGCGGAACAAAATTCGATTAGTCCTCAGCCCTCGAACGATGCCAACCGAAACCGTTGACCCAAAACATTCCGTGATATCGCCAATCAACAAACCCAAAGCCCAACAAACAACAATCCCATAAATTCTATTAAACCGACGAGTGCATTGGGTCGGGAGAAACGACAAAAAAAATAAAAGGGAACGCTCCATTTCCGAATAAAGATCCATCGAACCGACCTTATGCGAATCCGTGCGCGATCGTACACGTCCGACGAGCGCGTGTGTCATAGCAATTTCATGTGCGCGGTGTGCAGGTAAATCGTCGGCCGATTTCGTGTCTCCTCGTGCGATTCCGGCAGTTCGCCAGGTAAACGTTCGGGTCGCCGTAATCGTGACGCGAGCTGCGGGTATCCGTAGTGGAGTTCGCGAGGACGGGAGTGGGGGGCTCTGGGCCCGTTGAACGGCAGAGTGGCGGGAGGCCGGAGGGGCCGGGAGGGAGCCCCGGTGTTCGCCGCGGAGAACTCGGAGAGAGGTCCCAGGAGGAACCGAGCGAATCTAACCTTCGAATGTATCCGCTGTCACGCTCGGTCCTCGCTAGTACGGAACCGTCCATACGTGTCAGCGGTTCCGCGGCTCTGCCGTCTTCCTGCTGTCGAAACCGACAGTGTTCCGTGTGTCAGAGGTCGGTCGGGTACAGCCGAGCGGGTACGAGTCGCTGCGTGTGATCGGTAGCAGGCTGGTGCACGCCGAGAGAGCGGCTTCTTTTCCGCGAGCCGTACAAGCAGGAAGGAAGCGGACACGTTCGTGCTCCGACAGTGCTGTGCTGTGCTTCGACCGAGGCCCTACCGTGGTTCTCCGGGTTTCGCCGCTCTTCTCGCCTCCGCTTTCCCTTCTGGTCTCTCTCGGCCTGTTCTCTGCCGATCGGTTCTTCCCGCTGTTTCTGTGCGCGTGTGTGTCTCTCTTCTGTGTGCTTCGTCGTTCTCTCGCCGTTCGCTCGCTGTCCGATCGCCGGTCGCCTTACCGGTCGACGGAAACCGGGACAAAGAGCCAGATGGCAGCTGGATACATGGACGAGCGTTCCAGGAGGCCGTGGACACGAGCCGACGACCAGCCACGGAATCTTTCCACGATTTCTGACCGGCGCCGTTACCGTTAATCGCCGATCGACGCTCGACGCTCGCTGGATTGCCGGCGAAAGGTGACCGATCTTTCTTCCCCTGGTTCCGGAACAAGCGGACGAACGTCCACGAATTAGTTACCTATACGGCGCGGTCGATGTCCTACTTAATTCCCAACTATTTTCAATGATTCAGACCTATTTATGCGTTGCTTTCGTTGAGTCGTTAGCCCGTGGCAATTGCCTGCGGGAGCCCACTCGTTTAGTAATCATGAGTAATCAGTCTCTTGTCTCACCGATCTTTCGTTCCTCGATTTGGCAAGGTGTACAATTGTCCGACGAATCGTTTGCTCGTTAGGATTTATGCGCACAATCAAGCGCAAAATCCGTGGAATTCGTCCAACCAGTTTTTAACTCCAGATTTTCGGATCATTGCGAAAGCAGCTGTTTTCTATTAGTTTATAAAAGTAACGGTAAGACAATTACACTGATTTTTAATTTCGGCGTTATTACCATATTTTCCGTAATAACAGATATGTTGAGTAAATAACTATGCATAATTTCAATCTGAATAATGATAAATTAAACAATTAGCGACAGCTAGTGTTACAGAATCTAGTCAACTGAAAAATCTAATATCATATTTCCAAGGACGATTTTCACGTTTCAGTTGGCTAGCAGCTGTCTTCGTAACAGTAAACAGTCTAACCAGAATGTCTCAATTATCCTTGTACATATGTTGGAACCACAAGTTTGAATTTACTTAGTCCTTTCGAGCTCTCGAATCGGGAACCGTCTCCAATAGTTACCGTTCGTTTAAAAATTCTATCACCGTATCTTCGAGGACTATCGTCACATTCTCTGGCCTATTAGCAGCTATCTGCTTAACAGTAAACAGCACAACTGGCGTGACTCAATTAGCCTTGTAAGAAATGTATACAATTACGCGATGAATCGTTTGCTCGTTAGAACATATGCATAGAAGCATGCGCGCAACGCGTGTAATTTTCCGACCAGTTCTTAAATGGATCTACCCGTTTAAAAAAATCTATTACCTCATCTTCAAGGATTATCGACGTTTTATAGTCTGCTAACAGCTGTCCTCTTGATAGTAACCAGCGTCACTGGCACGTCACGTTCGCCTTACAAGAACTCCAAGGTTGCTTTTACTTAGATCATTTGCAATTTTTACAACGTGTCCTCGAACGAATCATTACTTGCGGGAAGCGTCATTAGGATTTCGATAATTGCATTGGATTTTCACAGAGAACTCGTTGCGATTTAGCGTTCCAAAATACTGTCGAATACGTGCGATTTCCATCGGAATCGCAGGACGTTGCTCAATGTTCGTTATCGACTCGCAAAGCGTCGGAGACTCAATCGTTGGATTTTACGTTTCGGCGAATCGCGATTGGTTTTTCGGAGGTGTACTCGTGTACTAAGGACACGCATTAAGGCACCGTTTGGAGGATTGTGCACATAGAACGCGCAATCGTCCACGGTCACGAGTAATACGGGTCGTATCTCGCGCGACCGTCCCACAGTGGAACGAAACATTTATTTCCTTGGACGTCATCCGACAAAATTTTCTGTCGAAATTTTGTACTGTAACTTCACATTCAACTTAAGCTTTATCCAAATGCATGCAAATCTAACTGTTACGAAAATTCCGGTCCTTCTCTTTTCCAGTTGCTCAACTTTAAATAATGTGGATCTTTATACAAAATAAAAATCGTCTGTATGAATTGCAAGACATAGGAACCAAGTGAAATCTTATTTCTCTCTTAAATAATTCAAATAAGTGGTAATTAACATATCAACATTTTTAGTTTCTTTTAATTTTTTTCACTATTTTATGTTTTATCTATACATATTTCCCATAAATGCATCAAATCCGCAGTCTAATAATTATTTCCTTATTAATTTATAAAAATTATCAATGTTTTCCATACTATTGAGTATTTTATTAACAATGATATTCTATAAAGAACGCTCTGATTTTGTTTAAATTTTATCGCTTAACAAAGTATAAAATAATAATCCATTGCACTCAATACTGTCGTAATTCAGCTAATAATTTCGAGTTTTGCTAAGAACCATCCAAGATCTAAATTCACTGCTTTAATAGTAAGGTTTTAAGAAGTTGAAAAATTAGCTGCTGACAGCTGCGATCAATAAAATAAATTGCAGCTAATTTTTCTACTTAATTCTCGTTTTCTTCATTCAGTTCTTTGCGTTTTCTCATGCTACGATCACTTGTTAGAAATTCAATGTAGCTATAGCACAAAATGTCGACGATTGGCCGGCGATGTTCACGAAAATAGGTGTTTCGTTTCACATCGTCGTGCACCGTCGCGACACGGCGGCAGAAAATGAGTTTTCGTGAGCTCACGTCGCCGGAGCGACGTGGATACGCTCTCGCACGACGGAGCAATGTGTCATCGTTTTACGCGACACGTTAATAGGCGAAAACGGAGACAAGGCATCCGTCATGGTTGCAGTTTCTGGGTTAGAGAGCCGATGCGTGGGATGCGCTGCGATGCGAGCGCTATCGCAACCGGCATCGACCGCCGATCGAGTGGGTTTTAAATGCAAATTTGAATATAATCGAACCCCATTCGGTCGCCTAAGATCCTGTCCACGGAAACCGCCGAGCTTATTTACGTCGCCGCAGTTTCCGATCGCGTAATAATCGTTGGGAAATTACGATCTGTTTTCGTTAGATTCGAAGTCGTCCGAAAGAGACGCAGCCACTCGCGATTGGAGTCGGGGTCCGTACGCGGAAGTCAGCAATTCCTTCATTTCTTTAATCATTTCAGAAAGTCATTTAGTCTCCCGCTGTCTCAAATTAAAACAGCTACTCGCTTTTGTCTTAAAGACTTGCGACTTCTAAAGCCGCTTCGCCCGACTTCTGGTCTAATAAGATTTACAATTTTTCTCTCTCAGCTCAAGACCCGCGGCGAGAAAAAATTGCTGCGAGTTGTGCAATGCACGGTCTCCGAAATAAGATCCTCGTTTGAAAGAGAAGTCCATTAATTTCCGCGGAGGAAATTCGAAAAACTCGCCCTCCTTTCGGATCGCGCAAGCGGGATCCTTTCACAAATTAGAGACGACGTTACGAAATCCTGTAAGCGTCTCTAAAGTTTCTACAGTTTCGCGTCTCGCACACTCGCGTTCGTCGTCGACCAGCAACAATCCCCGAACTGTAAAAGAACGAAAAATTTGCCGAACAATCTCTATTTCCGTACGAATTCCACCGTGCTTCGCGCATTCGTCGACTCGACCGCAAAAAGTCGGCGCTGGAACTTTCAATTCCCGCGCTACCCGTCGAAATATATTCGCGACTGTCGGAAGTGGATTCGCGGCGCTATGAGCTAGATTAATTAATCAATGAGCCGAGTAATCTTTCATGTGTTCGGGCGGCCGGTAGCCGCGTCACTGTTAACGCGTTATCTCGATTTCCCCGGTGCTCGCGAATCGACTCGGGACTTTCAGCCTCGACGTACAAACAGACCGTCGGCGATTATGCAAATTCCTTTTCTGGTAGACAGTCTCATTCGCGACACGGTCGATTCGTTGATTGAGTTTGTCCCGAGTCGGCATAAAAGCAGCCGACGAAATTCGGAGAGTTGAATACCGAACACGTGCCACGTCGGATGAAGTATCGTCCTCCGGTGCTTGCTTTTCAGTTTTATTTCTTGTGCGACTCTGTCTCGGACGAAGGTGGGGGCTCGCAGTAAAACAAAACCCGTTGGCGACAGTGAAAATGGATTTGTTTGAGCGATTGGAAGCACCTCCGTAAAACGTTTCGTCCGGGTCCTTGTGTTTTATCACCGCATCGATCATCAACACGGCGATGGTTGTTTACGGTCGGTTTATTAGTCTATCTGCGACGCTCCGGGTTATTTGCAGGCGCTCGATATTAATAATTTTCCACGAATCTCGAGGAATAACTTGGTGCGGGCTACGGGTCGGGGGACGATCCTCTCCGGGGACGGTATCGTGACTCGCTCCGGCTGGCGCGAGCCTCCGGAGCATTAGCGAGTGCATAATGCGTTCATAATTGCCAACGTCGACAGACATTATCGCGTAATTAGGTTTACGAGCGACAAATGGCGATTGCTTTTTCGATGGACTCGATAATTAACCGGTGCCTTTTCCGCGGACGAATTACCTTGGACGTTCGGTCGCCTTCACAAAGGCTTGGAGAGCGCGCCATTAACGCGGACGGGGATCACCGGCAGCCGATAGATCATTTCGATTCAGCCGGCTCCTGCGAACTTCGATGAGTCCATTTTAAATAGTCACTCTCGCCGAGCTTCACGGGGTCGATTCCGGATAGACACGGGCGGGGAACGCTTTGAGTGGGCGTGGTTTTGCTCGGACGGAACCGGGGCGGTGCCCTACAGGGCAATCTTCGTCCTTGTTTGTCCCAGATTCTATTCAAATTTAGCTCTGGAGACTGCAATCACTTTTCACTTTGAATTCTTCGCTTTTCGTTCAAAGACTGCTTTGTAGTATCCAACAGAAACGGATACTATGGTTTGTTATCGATAGGATTAGATCATGACGCAACGATAGTAAGAGGTATTTGCTCCGGGAATGCCTTGGAATGTCCCAGGGGCCAAGATTCTGGACAGATGTCAGAGAATGGAGACATAGTGGGCGTGGCTGTTTGCTCTTCTTCTGTCAAGATTGCCCTACGTGGGCGTGGCCTCTTGATCTTCCTCTCTAAAGATTGCTCCTCGTGGGCGTGACCTAGAGAGCCAATGTTGACCTACCTTGGACATCGTATCCTGTAAAAAATTATTTCAGAATTAGCTCCTAATTTTCTATTAACGTTGTCAGATTCTAGTCTCTAATGAGAATCTAGGCAATATTTTCTAATTAGTTTTAGCTTTGTACTTGATCTTCGCTCTTAGAAAGCCTTCGGTTGCCTTGGAAGATCAAAGTAAAATAATATCGCAGAGCTAACATCTGGTTCCCTCACCGTGAAGATTGCTTCGAGTGGGCGTGGCCTAGAGAGCTACGAATTAGCTCCTAGTTTTTCTCTAGTTTTGTGATATCTTATCTAAAACGATTTATTTTATTGGGTATCGATCTTCGTCCGTCCAGTATTTTCTTAAATTTTTCATAAGCTTTACAAAAAATTTTGCGAATTCAGTAGCAGAAATACCGTGCCTGATTTAACATGGTCTCTTATGGGAAATGCGGCACGAATCACTTGCTCGAAAATTCGGTATTAAAACACAAAACTAAAAATGTTTATAACTGTTGAATTACGACTCGAATATGGGAATAAAAATTACCTTACGGATTGCCAAGACTCTCGGCTACCTCTTTCAATGGCAAAAGTCCAAGTTCACACGTTTAATTTGGACAAAAAAATAATTGATTGAATTTGGATAAAAATATTCGATGGGTCTTCTACGATAAATATAAAGTCAATTATGTTTTACAATAGAGGAAAGACACAGTAATTGGCTACCCCATAGTAATTGGTTCCAATAGCCAGTTTTTGGGGTAGTTCACGGCAACGTCTACGTCCGATTTAAGAGTAGAGCAGGTCGTCAGGTTTTCTAGTGGAAATCGCAATGATTCGCGCACCGGTAACACCGGCCGCGCCGCGCCGGCCCGATAAACGCGCGTGCTCGTATTTGCGTATCCGGCGCAGGGGAGGCATCGCGAATGTTTTGCCGACGAAGGGGCAACAATCGGTCGGTGCACGACGCGTATCGACGTGCGTGCACGCTTCGACGTTGTTTCCAAACCGCTGCGCACCGCGCGCGGTTTCCACGAATCCGCTTTCTTCCGGAGACACTTTCGCGCCGCGCTGCGCTGCGATGCAACGCGGTGTAACCGCTAACGAGTTACCGTTCCGATGGATCGATACCACGGATCGGCTGCATAGAAAATCGGAATTTCGAAACTGTTCGTCGACCGAGCCGCGAAGCCGCTACGAACTATAAAAGCCGATACCGTGGGCGGCGGCTGCTTCGAAGCGAGTTCTATCGTGCTACGAATTATTGCAATTATTATTTATTATCATTATTACTGCTACTAGACCATTCCAAATCGTACAAATGAAATAAGCATAATTTCCGGATAAACGTTAAGGATAACTAGATTTTACGACAGAGATAGTGGAATTAGTAAAACGCTCGCATAGTCAAGGAAACATTTAACACTTTGACTGTCGCGTTACCGACGCACGACTGACGGAATTATTTGCTTAGATTTGAAAGCTAACTTTTACTTTAATTTATTGCAATTTTCAAATTTTACTAAGATTCGCGAAACGTAAGAACGCTAAAACAGAAATCGATGTCTCGCAACTTTTATCTTGCAGTTTTAATCGAATTAAAAGACTCGAGACGAACACAAATAATTACTAAAGACGATCAAAATTGCTCGCATGGTTTCTGACAAAGACTATTCTTTGATTAGGTCCGGGAACAAATTCGCGTCGTAAAAACTTCGAGCTTTATCCGGTTCGTGGCACATAAAATGTCAGCTCTCTGTTTTCCTCGACCAAACAGCTTCGAAGTTGCGAGATTTTCGTGGTCGTGATTCGACTACGAAATGGTCCAAATGGTTATAGAGATTTTAATCGAATCATCGGTCTGCGGCAAGTTTTTCCGAACAATCGGAACGCGTGACGGCGGAATGCAATCGTGGACGCTGGCTAGCAAGTTTCCGAGATTCTGCCACGAACTGTGGCTTTTCAGCGATGGTTTCCTCGAGCAGTTGTACAACTACGGGGCCGCGCACCGTCCCGAAGGTGTACGAGAGTTCGATCGCGGGAAAGCGATATCAATTTCGCAGCCGCATTCCCCAAAGAAGTTGGTCCGTCGCCCAATATAGAGCGATCTCGACGTCGCCAGGGACCCGAGGAGCTCGCACCTTTCTGGTGTAAAAATGGCCGTGGAACATGTAGTCCGCAGCGGTGTTTATAGACCTGTGCAGTTTGACCTCGGATAAGCGAAAGACCAGTGATCCGGAGCACCCTTTGTGGCGTCAGAGATCGATGCGACTCATCTAGCCCTTCGATCCTGCGAAAATTTCAGCGCGCGAGCCCCCGATGCATGCTCCGGCTGCACACGAGCCTGCTTGACCAGCCATGTTCGGTTCTATCTACCCCGAGTCCCATTTTCTCCATCGTTTTCTCTTTATTTCATTTTATCTACTTGGTCCGGCGACGCTATCGATCCGCTGCAATTTCTCTCCTCTCCTTTCTCTCGCCTTATCAACTCTAATGGCAGCGATAACAGCGCTAGGGATGCATAAACCCGGCTACGCTCCATTCTATTCGCTCTGTGCAACGGGTCCAATTTTTTCCCGTTCCTTTAGCTTCGTCTTATCAACTGCAACGGCACTGATAATCACGCTCGAAATGCGCACCAGATTTCCTTCCTGTTGATTCTGTACAGGAGGGCGCAATTTGCTCCCTCCACTCTCCTTTTGTTTTTCGTTTCGTCAACCGATGACGTCCGCATTGCATCAGGGGTGCACGCAACCCCTCTCGACCGACTTCGAAAGCTCTAACCCCTTTTCATCCCCTCGCAATGAGTGACATTTTTTTCTTCCTTATTTTCTATTTTGCCTCTTTTTCATTTCGTTTTATCAACCGATGACCTCCGCGCTCCGCACCTGGGGTGCAGCGCAACCCTTTCCTCGACCAACCGTGTTCCAGCACCGTTGAATCTCCTGCGACGAGCACCCATTGTTTTTTCCTTCCCGCTGCGTTTTTACTTCTCCGTTTCATGAAACGATAACGCTGATACCGCTCCGGAGGGTGCACGACGAGACCCTTCTCGACCACGCCGCTTTCCTGTCAACCCATCGGCTGTGAGTAGCAGTTTTTCTTTTTGCCTCGATCCGGCCAATTGATGACGTGTCTCCCCTCCACGCGTCCCGTCCTCGGTCTTTTATAATTAATCCTTTTCAGTTGATCGTTTCGTTATCGTTTTCCTGTTCGTTTTCCGTTTTTTAATATTCGTGCTTGTTCGATATTGTAAACAGAGCTGCATACAATTTTCCACCCCGGTTATTTTCACAATTCATCCCCTTTTCCCCCTCTAGCGTCTCCTCGACAGACAACGCCCCCATATTGCGATCGATTCCACTTTTTCCTATCCATCGAATTTTTATCCTTTTTTATTTTATCAATCCACTCTATTCTCCTGTCGGCTCTCTAACCGAGAGTGGCACGTCTCCTTCCGGATTTTCTTCGCTCTAACCCTCGCAGGGCGGTGGCCTCGTCAATTGTGACTCAGAGTATTTAAACAGTTCATTTAATTAGTCAATTTTCGGCAATTAACACTGGATTTGCGGAGCACTAAAACTAGCTGTTTTATATTGTTTTATTCAACAAGTAACAATAGGATATTTATTCTGATTTTGAACAAGTGTTATTGTAATTTTCCACAAGTAACACATATATTGAATAAACAATATATTCAATATATATTTTAATACATATTTTACTATATATTTTAATACATACTTTAATACATATTTCAATACATATTTTAATACACATTTTAATACATACATTGAATAATAGCCACAGAAAGGCTAAGCCTGTCAGAAATATTTTAAAAAATATGTTTTATAAAATTGCTGAACAAGCTCAGAATTGTTATAAACACCGTCAATGGTACACTTGCGAAAATGGTCCGCCATCTGTTGGTTAATGGCACGTAAAGATAGGTCGAGTTTCAAATTAAAGTTTCAAATTATCAATGATTCGGTTCGATCCCGAGAATGTGACTTAACAACTTTCGAAACACTTTGAAGCGCCCACTGCTCGTCAGGGATCCCAAAGACTAAAGCAATTAACCCCTTGCCGTACCATTTTCCGCATAGTTACGATTACAAGTTTCTCGATTGTAATTATTCCTAAGAACGAAAAAAGACAATTTCTATGTATCGCGTATCTGCATTTGCTCGAACGTATAAATATTGACGACAAGAAATCAGTATTTTCTTCACATTAAAAAGGACGTAACATAATTTACACTTGACAGATTATTACTAGAAGTCTCCGTTGCGGGCCAGACTCGTCGAAGCATAACAAGGGGTTAACGTTTTAATTCGATGAAAAATCCTTTGAGGACTCAGCCTTGATTCGAAGCCGGTGTCCTGGATGAATTTCCTCCAAACGGGCTCCTCGATCGGCAAGCATCGAGCCTCGATCGACAAGCACGGAGCTTCGATCAGCAAGCGCCATTTCTTCCCATTTCCTCTATCGCCATTCGTCCAGCCGATGGCGGAAGGAAACGGTCGTCGAACGGTTAATCGAGAGTCCCGATTGCGAATTCGAGGCTATCATTTACGGCGGTTCAGGCTCGAGCGAGCGGTTCCGCGCGGAAAATAGGGAAGCGAGTTGCACGCACCGCGAGCACGGGACAATTACTGGATGCCGTTGCGGGCATAAGCTTCGAACACGCGGGGGAGTTCGGAGAGGAGAAGGAAGTACGAGAAAAAAGAGAGTAGCGCGATTTGTACCGGTGCGCCGCGCCGTAGAAAAAGAAACTCGCGAGTGTGCGTGCATGTGTGTGTGTGTGTATGCAGCGCGCGCGCGCTTTTTGTTTTCCGTGTACGTGTCGGTGTAGGCGCAGGTGTAGGTGTAGGTTACGTGGCGTGAAAACGAAGGGTGCAAGGGAGGAGAAAAATAGATCGTTGGAAAATATTTATACACTGGTCGGCTGTTCCGATTATCGGCTCGGCCCCAGGAGCGAATTCAAGGGGCTGATGTGCTGCGAGCAGCCAGGCTCCGCTTTCGGGGAATTTCAGGGAATCCACGAAAACCTGTTCGAAAATCCCAGGAACTTCTGCTAGGGACTTTTTTACGCGAGAAATTGCGGGATACCTGCTAGTCGAGTCGGGAAGCATGTTAGTACCTTTCTAAAGGGAATAACTTCTTCCAAATTGGCCCAGACGGGGTGAATTCCTTTGAAATAATAATAATAATAATAATTTATTATGCCTATGAGTAGAAAAAGCCTTTGTCACAGAAGAAGCAACAATAAATAGATATATAAATGTTAGACCAGCTAGTTTCTTAGAAAATGAGTAAACAAAAATTTTTTTGTTTATTCATGATCAATCATTAATGATTTCAATCATTAAAATGATTTCGTTATAAACAGTTTGGTCAGAGGTGAATAAATTCTTTCGATGTAGATAGATTTAGCGAGATGAATATAGCAAGCAATGCGAGCAACAGGATTTGTCAGAAAAAAGTAACCAAAAACTGTTCCACTCGTTCGACCTCGAACATTAGACTGCTCGCATCCATTACGACCGGCAGCTTTCTAAAAAATTAATCAAACGAGTCGCTTGTAAACTATTCCACGCCACTGCAACATAAATCGAAGCTCCGCTTTAATAAAAATCGTGGTTGTGCCTTACCGCGTGCAATTCGCCCGGAGCGTATTTTTCGAAAACCGGACGCCGACTGCTTGAGAATCGAGCGCGACAGCTCGGCTCGTCGAGATCGTTTTCCAGCAGGTATTTTCCGACGGGTAGATCGAGGGCCGGCGAGATTCATGGTATGGTTTCGACGTGGATTGCCCGTCGTGTTCCCGTCCGACCCGACCGATCGGACCCGTCTCATTCCGTCCCGTCCCGTCCCGTCCCGTTTTCGACGGCGAGAGGCGCGGACGTCCTCCCGAGTGCTCTAGATTACGCGGCAGCCAATTTAGACAACGCGTTTCACGCTGCTAATGGTTCGATCTTATCGCGGCGTCAATCGAATTTACCCCCGCAGAGAGTGGAAAGTGGCCGACGCTAATCGAATTTACTTTCCCGGCGGGGCTCGACGCGGGAGCGGACGCGACTCGCTGCTCGCGTACTGAAAGCGCGCCGCGATTCCCGGAATTTCACCGGCATCGGCCCGGGAATTTCATAGTGGCCGATCGAGGCCCGGACGCGACGGGGAACCAGCGTTTTTTCGGCTGGAATGCTGATCTCGCGCGATACCGCTGCGCCGCGATAGATCCGCGTTCCTGTTAGCGGTCCGCGAAATTGCTGCTTTCGCGCGGATTCCGTTCACCCTCGGATATCGTCCATTTTTAATCCGGAGAGCCGAAAACGTCCAACGTCTGAATTGTTTAGCTGCCTTGCATTTTAACTACTTATCGGACTCGTTACGAACGTATGCAACGTAATGTGCTAAAAATGGATCCGCTTCTATTGGTTCTATGGAAAGCAGGCGATGAAAATAGAATAATACCGATGTAGGGTAGTGGAGCCGGTTGCTGGCGGGTGACCAACTGTAGTGCCTTTATTTTGTTTTCGGGCAAAATTAACTTTATGTTTGTCAAATAAGACATACTAAATTTTCCTATTCTTTTATCTTGTTTGTTCATGAACGAACATATTCTATATGCTTATTCGATGAATATGAAGTTAAATATGCCCAAAAATAGATCAGAGACGCTTTGAGAATTTCGAAAGATATTATTCTGATGATGCGTTCGCAGTAATGAATGCTGTTGCACTTTGGGGCGTTGCTCACGATTATTTGACCACTCTAAACAGTCCAAAAAGATGACACAGTAGAACTGCGTTCTTGTTAGTCCTTGCTCAGGAAATCGTCGCTGGAACTGTATTCTTGTTAGCGGTTCTGGAAAGTGTTGCTTTACTGCTTTGAGAATTAAATTAGAACTGAATTAACGCATGGAAGAGGGAGAAACTTGCCGGCAACTTCGTTACAGTACGCAGTGTTACTGTTCATAATTATTTCAGTGGACTGCAGCTTGCGTGCGAGCGTCTGCGACATTTGTTTTAAGAATTTTTATGCCTTCCCCTGGAAGTGTATATCCAGTTTTTCTCAACGTTAAAATAATGTCGCAGTTTACCAGTGATACTAAAAATAGACATTTCTGTTTGGTCTTAACTGTTTTCGACCGATGCAGAAACTTGTTGCACAAAGAATCACAGCGTGATATAAAACAGATCGTTTCTATTAGAGCGAGAAATAATTATTTACAATTGTAAATAGTATTGTTGAAATTAGAAAAATATTTCTTCCTCTTTAGTATTAACTGCCTTCGATCGATGTCAAAACTGTTGCA
>CM052157.1:9096439-9108467 GCA_028455555.1 Augochlorella aurata | reverse complement strand
ACCAGACTGCGGATTTGTATGCAAAATAAAATCTATCTGTTCATTGTTTTTATTCATAGTTTGAACGAATATTTGATAGAAATATAAAATTTTATCCGTTTTGCATTTAAACTACTCATTGTTTGCTCAGATTTTACTCATAAAATCCGCAGTCTAGTTATACTTGCAGTAGATATTACAATAACAATGGTTAAAAATCAGAATACATATCTTATCGTTACTTTTATAAACTAATATAAAACAGCTGCTTGAAGTGCTCCGTAAATCTAATGTTAAAAAAAGACTGTGGAGCCATCAAACCCCGGCGATGCGAAGGGTGAAACCTTCTGAAAGATTCAGTCAAGGGACCCGCGTCCACCTGGGAATTGCAGTTGCAGCGCTCAGGGTACGCGAACTAGATGCAGATCTCGCAGTTGCCTGCAGCTCCGGGTCGCGCCTATGCAGTTTCTTGGCCGGCCGGTGCATAGGTGCCTCCGCAGGTGACTGTTAGATGTCGCGGTAACCGTGTTGGCCGCTGGTATGCGCCAGGGATCTCCGTTACCGGGGGGAAGCCAGCCGCAGAGGGGTCCAGGGGAGCAAACTTCGTCAAACCGGGGCACCCTCGTCCCTCTCGATCAAATTTCGAAGCCGACCACGGTGCTCGTAGACGAATCGTCGCCGGATTAATCTGCGGCGACGTTGCTGGCCCGCCGCAATTATAACGCAATAAGGATAACAGCGTTAATGGAACAGCGTAATGCAATACCGGCGACCGTCTCTCCGCAAAGTGCACGTTTATGAAGCCGGCCCGGGGATCAAAAGAGCAACCGATACCTTTTATTCCTGTGGATCTGGGCCGGCTTCTTCTTCGAGTTTCGTGATTTTCGAGAGGTTTCTCGAGGTCGCCGATCAATCTCCGGGGACGGGATTGTATCGGCCACTTTGCTACCCCGGCCCACTCCGCGGTTCCGCCCTTGAAAGTTCCTCGAGAGCTGCTTTTACGCCGCGATGCGGTTTAACGGTTGTTTCTTTGCGTCGCCCGCGATATTGATTAGCCGAGAAACGTTTCGATGGGCTGCGCTTTTTAGCTCTCGCCGACTGCGGAAGGACACCGATGCCATCGGTTCGATCTTATTCGTCTTCTTCATTTTGCCAAGTACTTTACGCATCATTCGAGACAGGCTTCTCTAAGTCGACCGGAACAGGCGACTTTCCGGATGACACTCTAAAAACGAAACAATAGGGTGAATACGCATCGCGCTTCCGCTAACAACGTTTATTTTAACAACAGCTTTAGTGGATATAACTATCTGCCGAATAGAACGTATCTTCTTGCGGAAGATAAACGAAACTATTGTTAATTGTTAGAGAACTCTCCGAGTATATTGTTGAGAATTGCAACTTCTAGTAGCAACGTACACATAATTAATTTTAGTCTCTCGCAAACGTGTGGCGTGGGTAGCGAACGTGTTAACATTACTGGTTTCCTTACGGATTACAAGTTAATACACTGAAATCGAATAGATCAAGTGAAACGAGAAAATGAAATGAAATAAAATTAAATAAAATAAAATAGAATAGAATAAAATACAATGAATTAAACTCGAAAAAAGCGAACGCGTTAATATAGTTTTCGAACGGGCTGGTAAATAAGGGTCAGCTGGTCCGCTTTGCATTTTCTGAAAAACTATCGCAAACTCTAGCTCTGTATTGTATTTTTAACCAGTTAACTGTTTTTCAAAAGCATACTATTCGTAACACAAAATGTTGGAATTCCTTCGTGACGAGTGTACTCGTTAATAACTGCTAATTATTTAAGAAGGACATGATATTCTTTCTGAAGGATATACTTTGATATTCTTTATTGAATGATATATTCTACAAAAGTGTTCTACTAAAAAAAAATGTGAAGAAATTCAAACATATGTAGTATAATAATTATAACTTACACACTTTTTAAAAAGATTGCAACAGTGAACCGGATAAATAGATTTTTTAAATGCAAGAAAACGCATAAATTAACAAGGTCCGATAACATTTTGATTTTTTTGTCAATATGTAATCGTTTAGCTAACGACAGGAAATTTTTCTTCGATTCTAATTATTGTCAAATCACGTATAAAAGTGAAAATTTGCATAAAGATCCGCGGTCCGTGTAGTTCAGAAGTAAATGGAGAGATGTCGCGATTATGATGAACAGGCTTCGAATCGACGCCGAACGTACTCCTCTCTCGAGCGGGAAGGTGTCCGCTGCGGAACGAGGCCTAATGAAACGGAAGAACGGTCGCTCGGCCGAAGAAGAGAATTAAAAGCGACTAAAAAGCGAGCGCAAACAACGAGTTAACTGGTCCAGCCCGGTTAAGAATTCGAAAGTCTCGGTTCACGGCACCGAGCTCGCGTTCCCAACTTTCCCGGTAGTACCGGGCATTGTCTTTACGATTATTATCCGAGGAGGCTAGTCGGTCTGGGGGCGGTCTCGCGCGGCTTCTTTTCCGAAAACTAGCTTTGAACTTTTAATTAAAGGCGTGTCGCCCGGGCTCGGTTTACGGGCCGGCTCCGATAATTAATTTCTCGAGGGAGACGGAGGTCCCAGTGCCGAGCTGAGAGACCACCGAACCGAGCCACGGCGGTGGCCCCTAGGATCTGCCTAGAGCTAGAATCTTCCCAGAGTCTTCGGCCCAGCTGCTGCACAGTGGGAATCTAGATGGAACAAAATCCAGCTCAGCAGTAACGCCATTTATGCTAACTTGTAGGTGGTCGATGTGAACGGGAGATTTCAAACTTTCATTTCCTGTCGTTTCGAATCGCGAACCAAATTTTTCGATTGCGAAAATTAAAGACACATTTTTATTATTGAAAACTTTACATTGTGTCGGTAGGACTCGTAGGTGCAATTTTAAAGTGATGCGATATGCAGATTAGCAGATATTAGCAGTTAAATTTGGAAAAAATCTGTTCTGTATAGTTTAAACTTCATGCCGTATCGAATATTATTTCTTGGTATTATTTAGATCTTCGCTTCTAATGTGAACTAAACGATGCGATAAATTAACTTTATGCAAGCTTCTAGAACTCCTTGCAAAATGCATCGATAAAAAAATATTTATACTGGCTACTAAACGTCTGCTCGTGCACGACATAATTCATAATCGATAAGTTCAAGATAAAAGTTCAATTATTAGTTGTTCCCGTAACAGAAATGAACGTAATAATTTGCTTATAAAATTACTAAACATATCATTAGTCTCAGTAAAGATTCTGAACTAAGAATAAATAGAAGACGCGTCCGTTCCTCTGACGTGACATTTTTCCAGCTAGACTGCCCGTTTGTCTCACTGTGCGCTGGTGTCGGAGTTCAGGCTCTGCTCGCTGGTATTTCACGCTCGTGACACACCCACCGGTCGGCCGGTGCCGGTGCATAAGTGCAGCCTAAACAATGCGTTTTCCAGTCCCGGCGATGCACCGAGTCCCTCCCGCGTTTCTCAGTGTTCTCTCTCGCGAGGAATTTATTCGGCGCGGACCAGTCGTCCCCATTGTAACGCCGCCGGTTTGATATCCATTAAAGTTTCAACGAGATTAAAACACACGTTCGCCGGCTAATTTATCCGGTATTTTGGATCGCCTGGGAATTCGCAGGACCCACGCCACCGACTCTTCGCCGCGGAGCGATTAATATTTCCCGATCAATTTGCAGCGAGATTAGCTCCGACGCCGCGATAATTCGCGTGAGAACTTCCGTCTCCTTCAATCTGGCCGGTTGCTAACTGTTCTTTCCGTCGAACTTTTCGGAAAAATCGAATTCTCCGTCGCGAAAGCGACGAGCGGAGTTACTTGGACTTCGTTACGGTGGAAACGCGAAGTGCGCTTTGTTCTCGCTCGATTTTTTCCTGCGATCTTTCCGGATATAAATTACCGGCGAGACACAGCGCACAAGTGGCGTCACTCAAGTAAATTGATTGCTCGAGAACCGAGAGCATCGTGTTAAATCGTCTATGAACATCGACCCTTTGGACAATCCGGAAGATTGCCTATAAATCAAGCTTTATTTCCTTCTGCACGGAAACAAGGAGCTAATGGCGTGAATCGACCCACGTTTACATTAAACAGCTTAATTCTGCTAGTTTGAATCCGACGTCGGTGTACTCTGCATCTAATAGTCTAAAGCGGAATATTGAAGAGATCATGTTCGTTTCTTAGACTCGAATTTGTTCACAGTTCGCAATTTCCATTTCATTCTTCGGTCTCGCAGTGAAAGCTCTCGTTAACTAGCATGATAACTAGACCGCGGATTTTATGCATTTACGGTAAAATCGGGTGAATGCATGTGATAGTAAAGAGCTTACAAGTGTTCGAATATGTCGACGTGTGATTTTTAATGTACTAACTCACGAAAGAAGCAACAATCTTGCTAATTTGTTCCTATTTATTGCGTTTGATCCAGAGAATTTTTATATTGCAGAAGAATTCGCGATCTAACGATAACATTTCTTCTCCGTCGATACACGTTGAAGTTTCGAAAGGCTGGAGTTTTACGAATTTCGCTAGACCAGAATTTATTTTTTCAGCTGCTCGAACGCTCTGCGCATCTCTTAGAAAGTTCATTCCTTGAACGCGATCGCATTCCAATGCTGCGATTTCACGCGATGCAATTATACACGTGTGATAAGATAATTATAATCTCTGAAGTGTGACTGTTCCGTGACTTTTTCGAACGGATTTTCGCAAATCTTTTCGCATTCTGAGTTTCATGAAAGAAGTCTGCTCGTACGTCACTGCGCCATTAGCCAGAGTTTCATTAAACGCAGCAAATCACCTTTGTAAGATATTCAAGCAATTAAGCGACCGAAAATTATGGACTTCCTGACTATTATGTTAATAAAACTCCTGCATCGTTAGACAGGCTGTGTTCATCTTCCGAAAATTCTCAACAGAACAATTACCTGTTCAATTATGCTCTGCAACTAAAAATTGTTTTTTTTTCTTATTTATTTAGTTATCAAGGTCGCATCAACAGCTAGGTCATTAGCAACCGCGGTAAGATCACGGAGATATTAAAGCGAATGACTTAAGTTCTATAGCAGCCATTGCCGTGTGAGATAATACAGTTATACTTTATTGTACAAATCTATAGCTTTTAGAAAGGTAACAACACGAATAATGTTTTTTTAAGATTCAGACATTTGCTTAGAGTACTGAGTGATTTAAAAATTAATCTTTGTGGTTGGAAAGTTGGACATACAGGGTAGTAACTGGTGAACGGTTTACTTTATAAGAAATTTATTAAATTATATTTTGTATCTTTTTTACGTAGAGTACGTTAACGCAAGAAAACAAATATTTTTACTAAATCTTCCGAGGTCATTCGAAGGTTATTTTAATTCTTTTAAATGAAATGCCATATTTCTGAACATTGCGAGTTCCACAAATTGTTCAAGGATCTCTTAAAGTTCTCGCTAAAGATTATTGTTTCGCGAGAGATCCACAGCCTGGCGAACATAGTCGACGAAACGAAGACGCAAGATGGTGCGGCGCGAAGCCAAGACGAGCCCCGAAGAGGCGAATACCCGAGCGGACGTGTCCCGATGATTCGCGTAGCTCCGAAAGCGAAAAGCCGGGATGTCATTCGCAAGGCGTGGGTGTCGAAACACGCGGATTGGGAAACACTGTCGCGCGCCGGCTTCGGATTCCTCCCTTCTGCGTTCCTTTCCTCGCTCCCTTCGCCGTTCCTTTCCTCGCTCCCTTCGCGCCCTCCGCGTCCCTGCTCGAGCCGTTTGTTTTCCCTTCGGTCGTCTACCAGCAGCGGACGAACGGCGGAGACGAATGGCTCGGCGGGAACAGGAGGAGACGAGGAGCCACTTCTCTTCGTGAGCGTATACGCGAAGAACGCACTGTTTTCTGTTAGCCGGAGAACCCGGCGGGATTTTCAATTTTTAACGAAACGCCTCCTCGTCTCGGTAAATTGCCACGTACTCGCCGATCTCTGTTTTATTAGACTTTTTACGAGCGGGACTGGCCCACTGGATCTATTCTTTATGAACCGCTGCGATTCGATTGGACTCACTCGACGATCATAGCCCGGAATCGTTCGAACAGATTAGGCGGCCGCGGTGTACGACCGACGACTTTCGACTGCGTTATGGTCGTTTCATCTTCGTTTTAAAATTTGTATCGTTCGATGGACTAGAAGTTAGTTTATTCGCTATTAGAGGTCGTTCTTAAATTCGGGTAGGGTAAAAATACCAATTATTATTATTATTATTATTATTATTTTATTGTTATTTATTAATCAAACGCGTGAGATACCACTTATATTAGAGAATGTAATGTGTACAGTGGTTTCGTTCGAAAATAACTAGTGTCAATTGCGTCGGAAGATTTGAGAGTGGCGGAAACAATTTATTAGGACAACTGTAATGACTAGGTCTGCGAGTTTTACGCGTTTATATCACAAATGGACAGTTGAAATATAAAATTGCAAAGACAGAAATGCAATCTGATAATGTTATTTATTGCAAATTATTCAAATTGTTAGAAGAAACAGTTTATTTTTATTTAACTTCTGTTTCTCACAATTATCTTGGAGAATTTTAGTGTTGCATAAAGCAATACGGTAATGGGAACAGTAACACGGACAATACGATAAGGAATACATAGCGTGACAGTGATGCATTTACGACTAGAATAAATAGGACAGTAGAATCGGTTAATGTGGGATGACCAGTTGCTGTGCCTTTGATTTATTTCCTTTTCTTTATTTGATTTAAAACAAAATGTAAAGGCGCAGCGATTGGTCGCCCCACACTAAGCGTCTGCACTATCCTAATTCTTGTCATAAATGCATAAAATCCGCAACCTATTCCTAACAAACCATAAAGTCATTCTAAATCTTCATAAAACCGATTATTCTCCAGAAACACCTCGACAGAAATGACTATTAATTACCGCAAACCACGAAGAACGTCTCGGTCTCCGGAAGAACACTTCGCCGCGTTCTTATTTCTACAAAATGGCGGCCGAAAGTATGCTTCTGCACGATCCGCGAGCTGGCTCGCACGAATCGATAGATGCAATAAACGTCAGTCGCCGGCAATCCCGGTGTTCCATGGTCTCGCATGCGAAATAAACAATTTCGGCCGGTGTTTACCGTTTCCCCGTTAATTTCCTATTGAAAACGAAGACACGGAAACGCGGCTCGGTCCCTGGCATTGTCGATGGAAGGGAAAACAGCGCGCGTTCGATCATCGAGGCGTCAACATCCGGCGGCAGCGCGGCGCAGCGCGGCTGTTAAACGGCGGCTTTCGAAACAGGAAATTCGTTACGCGGAAACGAGGCCCGCAATCTGAAGGGCTTTCACAGATGGGGGAGGATTTAACCGAGAAAACGCGGGAAGAACTGGGACAGTGGTCGGTCTCGATCCCGAACCATGGACGTCGCGTCGCGGAATAGATCCCTTGGCGCGGCGGCCTAGTTTCGTAGACAGGGAACGATCCCGAAACAGCGTTTCGGAACGTTTGCACGGCCAAGCACTCGTTTCCCGATGCATTCACCGACGTGCGAAAGTGGCTCGGTGTCAATGGGCGCATTCACTCGCACCTGAAACGCTGCCCCTGCACCCTCCATGAATAACTTGAAGGTAATTTCCTCCCCCATGGGGAATGGAGACTTTTTGTTGCCGCTGGATCTTCCGATCGATCTCCGGTTTTCAACGAATTTTTCTAAATCCCTTTAGCTGCATAACCTCCAGCGATTTTTTGTGGATCTTGACCACCATTTTATTGTGTCTAGAGCTTTATGCAAATTCAGTTTCGAAGATTATTTGTACGAAGAGGTAAAGCAATGCTTCGAGATGTAGTGAAAATGAAAAGCTATTACAAAAGAACGACTAAATTTTTTTAGAAATATTAAACGCCCTTCAAATTCTGAGACCTAACAAAGAGGTCGTAAAGATCGAAGAAGAAATGGCAGAGCTATATTGAGAGACATTACCATCTATAAAAATGATTAACAGGAGCTTAACAGACATTCATTCTTTCCTCAATTATATCGATGACTTGAACACAATACAATCGTGTGTTTAATTTCTTTAAATGCATTCACCGCCTCGAATTTGATCTGCTCGTTTATCTCAGAAATGCGCAAAATTCCCGGTCTATTGATGAAATAGGAAAACAGAATCGATAGAGATCGCCAGGAATTTTTTGGCGCCTCGAGACCGGAAAGGTGTAGCGAAGAATGAGACGAGTAGTATTGCGATTCAGCGGATCTGAAAAAATCGAGCAGATTGTCTGCACAGTGCGGCGACGACGCTGAAAGCTGAAAGGAAGCGCCGATTAACAAGGCGATTACGATCGAATGCCTGCGATCGCGAATATCGCGAGCAGATTTCGCTGAACACCGAATAAAAGGCGTCGAATGACGCGCATAATGCAACCGGTCGAACAATAGGCGAGACGGACGTGCATCAGCGTCGAATCGACGATGCCGTCATCCTCGTTACGTCCTTCTCCTCTGTTCTCCTCGCCTTCACACCTCTGCTCCTCTTCTCCTCCACGCCCTCCGCGCTTCTCTCTTGCCGGCACACCGTTTCACGCGTCCCTCTCCCTTTCGTTCGCCTGCTTCGTCTTCTGCGTGCTTTTTATTTTGAAAGCGGGATACGTGGTCGGAACAGGAAACGCAATGGGAAAGTGAACAATCGGTATTCCACGGCTGTGTCGCGGGGAACCTCCATGGGACGCTAGAGTGCGCCGGGAATCGGGCCCGAGCTGCGCCCATTGCATGCGGCGAGTGCATCATCGATTTCTCACCGATTTTCCAGCGATCGAGTTCGAAAAGCTCCGACCGTTTAATCCCTCGGCCCAATTAATGTCTGTCGCTTTTAATTAATTCAGAGGCTCCGCTCGGACCCTCCAAGATTTATAGAGGGATACGCGTTCTCGATTGGGTTTCACGAGAACCGCGATTTTTATAGGGATTTGCAGCGGCGTTTCATAAGACGGAGCTTTAAATATGCATCGTGTCAGCGCCAGGGACAGTAGTGGGTCTATAAGAAGACCATTTTCTTTCCTCTATTGTGTACAGTTCCTCTCGTGTACGTATAAATAGAGCTCGTCCTGTTACACTGTATTAGATACAAAAAACGATGTTCATTGCATGCTTAGCTAACCCTTTGTGTCTTTAACGGTGCAGTACTTCCTTTTAGAATTTCGTGCTACGTTTGTTCTGCACAGATAAAACGGACGAAATTAGAGGCTGGACCAATTGGTATCCATTAGGTTTAAAGTAAAAAGACGATTCGAGTCTGCGTCATTCGAAGTAGCACTTTAATTTGTCCTTTGCCAAGGATTGTGCTTAACAATTCAAATTTTTCTTAGATTTGAACAAGCTATGTACCTGAGTATCTGTAATATTACAATCTTTTATATATAAAGGTGATATAATATAAACGATATATAATTTTTTATCAAAATGGTACTCTGCCATTTCTGTGGCAAAATAGCAAAACAAAATGAACATTGACTTCGAACAAAGAAAACATAAATTATTGCGGAAAAGCCAATGGTTACGAAGAGAGCTTCCATTTTATCAAAAATCTAAATACATTCGACTCGCAGTTGTATTTCAACGAAAATGGAAGCGTTCCTTCAAACCGAAGAGGATCGTTTTACGAACGTCGAACGAAACCCAATCTGTTGGAATGAAGCAGAGTACAAATGGCTCGAGAATTCGTTCGGATTTCTTGCCTACGTGCGAACCACCGATCCAGAAGGCACGCCGAGATCCGACGTTGACGGAACGCGTTTCTTTCGAATTCGCGGCCGGACTTCCGCCGAAGGCTCGGCCGTGCGATCGAAGAAGATGATCGATCTGTTTCGACGGGAGGCGCGAGGACAAGAATATTGATGGCTACGAGAACGGGCCGAAGGCTTTTTAAGGAGGAGTCCTCGAGCCGCACGGGGTCCGATGCAAATCCGCTCGCAGGCTGCGACGTGAAAAAATGCTCCGCGCGAGTCGGAGCGTGAACGCGGACGGCCGGAGTCGACTCGGCTCGGCTCGGCTCGGCTATCGATTTCGTGAGTGCAAATCGATATCCGTGGCTCGGATAACGGACACCAGAACCGCGAATCTCGCTGGACTCGGTCACGGTGCGCTCGTCTCGCCGTGAAAGTCTTTCTTTTCACGATCCGGATGAAATTGCGTCCCCGGACGGACCCCCTTTGCGTCCTCTCGCGAGCTAGACGCGTTATCGAGCAACCTTTCGTAATTCGTTTCGCCGCGCAATACCGCGCGGCTTGCACAATTTCCTGCGCGCGATCGATCACCGATTTATCCGTCGATGCTTAATGAGGGAATCTGGTTCCACGCTCCTTGAAAATCTCGCAGACTTTGTCTGGTTCTCTTTTCTATTTTCAGACTTGTCTACGTTCTTTGTTATGGTTTTAGGATCGTTTATACATTTCGGCCATCCAAAGGTTCATCTTGGGGAAGGAATATATATATATATATATATATATATTTTCCGCTTATGTTTGCGATTGCTGAATTTTCTAAACGTCGGAATTGACCACCTCTTCCGACCGCCATCTTCTTTCTAACCTCAAAACAGTCTCCTAATTTCGCACATGAATTTGTGTAAAATTAAAATTGAACAAAAATAGAACTGTTTTGCATATATTATATAATATCTACATAAACACGGTACAATAAATAAGAAAGTTATTGTTTTATTCGAAGTCAAGTGTACGGAATAAATACGTACAAATGTGAGACAAACAAGTAATTATTATAGCCATTATTCTTGCGCCTTTGGTGCACAATAATCCAATGTAAACCCAATTATCGCATAATTTACAAAACGCTTAGCAACGATTAGCAATTTTTTATCACGGCGGATAAGCTCGAAAGCCAAATAAGATAGTAGACATAGAATAGAAATGACTACCAGGTGCTTCGGAAGATTAATACTAAAGAAAGTAGCGGATATCTTCAGAAATGCAAGTTAAATAACATACACACTTGTTTCTAACAATTAAAACTAATTAACATGGCAGATATTTGCGACAACTGAAACTAAATAACATGGAAGACGCTTGCAACAATTGAAACTATACATGGGAGTATAACATGGGAGACGTTTAGAATACAGAAACAATGGGAATCGCTGAACATGTTCGAAAATGATCGGGGCATCTCATCGGCTTTCGTTCGCATAACGCATAACGAGAGTGAAAAGTGCCGGAGCTGGTTTCTGTACACAATAATACGCAACCGCGTTCGACAATGCATAATTTCCCCAGCGACCTACGCCGCGATCAAAGGGTTTCCACAAAGGGAGATCGTCGAACACACTCGTCTGTGCTGGCTGGTGTAGAGAAAACGAAGGGACTCCCAGGGGCTCCCGTGTTCCGCTCGTATTTTCAGAGTAATCGAACGATTGACTCGGCTGACGAGCACCGCGCGTTCCGTTTCCGTTCCGCGAAACAAGCCGGCATTATTTACGTAACGACGATAAGCCGTGTGCGTTATCGTGTACACGTCAAAAATAAAGAAACGTAGTGCGGTCGGCACACGGGGACTGCGGTCGCATTTAAAACCGTCGAACACGTCGATTTATACGCCATTGACACCGATATGCGCAGGGAATAACGTTCGGAAATGATAAAGCGCTCTCGCTAGTCGTAAGGCTGGTCGCGCAACCATCATCTATCCTCCTACGATCCTCGTCGCCGAAAAATCATCCCTTGATCGTCCATTCCGACCCTTATCCGTCGCAGTTCTATTCAGGGCGTTTGTCATACTATAATAATTAGACGGCGGAATTTTATACACAATAAAAATTGTCCAAATCATTTGTAAGACATCTTTTCTCTTTTCATAATCGTAATCAGTTAAGAATAATGTAGAAGCACCCATATGTTCTGCTGATAATTCCTTTACAACTTTGCGTTTGACCTATTCATTTTTTTCCAAAATACGTAAAATCCGAAGTGTAATAATAATCGATGTCTCGTCGAGTTATTGTTAAAAAATAGCTTGCGATCGTTGCAATCTG
>CM052157.1:9038349-9096339 GCA_028455555.1 Augochlorella aurata | reverse complement strand
TTGCACGAGGCACCGTACGGTCGCGTCGCGGCCCCATAACGGAGCCCGAGCACGGCGCACACCTGGGAAATGGAGCATTTTATCGGCGTTTCCCACCTGTTTTCCCCTCCGGTTGCGGCCGTGCTCTCTATTCCTCTCCTCGGTGCCAACGCAGACGATCGCGTACCGCTCAAGGTTGCGGCGAAACGCGTCCATCGATCGAGAAAAGGAGCAATTCTGTTTCCGTGGAAAGTCGATCGGAGTTCTATTAACGTACCGATGACCGTGTTCGTATTAATACGCTGCGGAAAGAGGCGAATCGCTCGGTAATTATTCATTTCGAGGACAATCGCTCCAGTAATTGCTCGCGGCGCTGTCTATTTTTTCCCTTTCATTCAGTCTTCGGATTTCTCGCCGGGAAAACGATACTGATTGGACGCTTTAACTCTGGGATTCTGCAACATCTTGCCGTACCAGTTTCTTCTCAGTTACGGCGACTAGAAGTTTTTCAATTATAATAATTTCTTGGAAGAATATTTGTATTTATTTTGTGCCTACGTTTACGCGAATACTTAAATATTGCGGAAAAAAGAGCAGAATTTTATTCGAAGTTAAAAGAACGGAATTAAATACATATTTAACAGATTCTTACTAGAAATCACTATAAACGTTTCGTCATTTTTATTATAATCTAAGCTTGAATAAAGAAATTGATTCGATTGAATCTTAAGGAAGAATCTTCGTAATTTCAACAATTCGGAAACAAGAAAATGCGAGACCGGTCATTTAACCAGCGGGGATAGGTTTAGTGTTAAATGAAACTGGCTTCTCTTCCGTGCCTCAATGGATCGATTCTGGGAGATTGATCCTATTTAATGGGATCAATACTTGGTCGTAATTTTATTTTTTTTACACTAGAATCAACCGAACCAGTTAAAATGGTTACTGATTTTGTCTTTTACATTTATTGGAATTATAAAAATTTTTCTACGAGAAATTTTTCGGTGAACTATTTTATCCAAGCTTATATTACAGTAGAAATCACTCAAAGTTGAAATAAATCTAATCTCGCCATTATTATAAAACAATGTACATTAGTCTTATTCATAACATTTCGAATTAATTCATTATATACATTACATTCCGTCATCTAAAGGCTATTTTGCCCGCTTTTTTAATAAATAACAATAAATAATAACAGATAATAATAACTCGCTAGTTTAAATCGTTAAATGAATACACCCCCCATAAATGCGAGGGTTGTTTCCAGAGGTGTCGCTACAAAGGAATCCCAGAACACCGTTCTAATTCGAATCATCCTGCTCCTTACTTTTCGAGCAGAACAGAGCGAACGTTTAGCGAACATTCGACAGACGTTTTACTAGAGGGGGAAGGGCCGGAGCCGTTAGTTTCGGGCTGAATCAAGTCGAACAATGTAGGAGAGTTAACGAGACTCGCGACACTGGGATTAGTCGAAAGAAAAGGGTGGAATCGATTCGAATTGCGCCTCGAGGCTCATCGATTTCAATTCCATCTGGTGAATCGTTCGATCACAACCCTCTCGAACGAAATCTTACCGGTGGAAATAGGTCGAGCGGTCTCCTCGGTTCTCCTTTACCCTCGAATTCGTCTCACGGCGAGCGTAATTCATAGGCGATGCACATAGGTGGTTCGTTCGCATGAGAGCCACTGACCTATTGTCAAGGTTCGAGCGACCACGCTAATTGAAAGTTCATTATGGCTGTCGCGTCGCCGCCGACCAACCAGGGTTCGTTGTAAAAATCGGTAATATTCAACGACGATCGCTTACTTTCTTTCTTTCTCTCTTTCTTTCTCTCCTTTTTCTTTCTTTCTCTCTTTCTTTCTCTCCTTTTTCTTTCTTTCTCTCTTCCTTTCTCTCGTTTTTTCTTTCTTTTTCTCTTTCTTTCTCTGTTTTTTCTCTCTTTCTTTCTCTCTTTTTTCTCTCTTTCTTTCTCTCTTCCTTTCATTCTCCCTTTCTTTCTCTCTTTCCTTCTCTATTTCCCTCTTCCCTTTTTCACTTGGCAGCCTTTCACTCAGGTAGAAGCCAATATCTTTCTCTCTCCGGCCGAGGGCTAGGACAATGACCAGATTTTCTTGAACAAAAGGATCACCGCGCCAGCCAATCATAAACCGCCGACAAGTGTCATAATCCAAAATAGGCTTGCTTCTTTCGAGAGACAAAGAGAACATGTGAGCACGTTTTGTTCGAAGAGTGCTCCAACGATAAAAGATCCTTTTGTTCCAGATTTTATTGTCTGTACGTGCTCTTTATATTTCTGTCGAACTGCTCGCAATACTGAATAAACTTTTACCGAATAAATGGAAATTCTACGAGCCACCCTTTGTTCCAAATCAAATATTTCGTCGGAGGGAACGACGTATTTCCTGCTCGGAAAAACGCTCGCGATCGCTCGTAACCGCGGGAGGATCGCTCCTCTCCCAGTATTTCCGTCAAGCAGTTCGGTCACGCGACGATTCGAATCGTTCGAAAATTCTTGAAAGGCGCGGCCCGCCATCTCGAAAATTCTCGGTCGGGTCTGGAAGGACTCTCTCGCGGTCGTTCCGAGGTCTCTAGGGCCTTGGAGCGTTCGAACTCCTTGAACGCGAGACGTCGTCGAACCGCCAAGGTGAAATAGTTCCACGTGCAACTTTTGGCAATTGCGCGATTTTCATTAGGCGCTTTACGAGCTGAATTCGAGATTCGATAAAACACTGCTATAACATTCGAATATTAAATCATATATTACTAATATTAAATCATATCAGGTGAAAAATATAAAACTATTTGCCAGACTGATTTTCGTGTTCGACCTGTCAGTCGAAATTCAACAGAAACAGTGGTCCTCCCATTCCTGAAAATAAGGTCCCCTAACGCGTAGTACTCGCGTTCGAGCTGCTGGTTCCAGGAACGATACTTGCTGCGATACTGTCGTCATCGACGCGTTCGAATGATTCGAAGCGTCCGCCTCGTCATGGCGCAGGGTTGGGCTAAATGAAAAGGTTGTCAAAATCAAAAAATTTTTAACGGGAATGATATAGAGGGATGCAGATCTCTTACGTTGAAGCTGAAATGTTGCAGAAGAAGGGAAAAATAGGGAGAACGTACTATACGAGGTCAAAATATTTTTTACCTTGAAAATTTATGTCGAATTATGTACATGGCGTTCGATAAATCAGAATTTTGTTGGTTTAACAGAAATTCTCAATGTCGAAAATTGTTCGTGCGTCATTTTCTACAATTTTCCTGTATTCCAGAACATTTTTAATTTTATTACTAGACTGTGTTACTTTCAATTTATCGGAATTATTAAAATAAACAATTTAGTTTCTTACAATCATCTGCGAAAATTTCTCTTTTACATAAAGATACTATTAAATCATCTCTCCATCTAATTAGCGTCAAATATTCCACGATTTTGACAGAAACTTGGCCATTTTCTGCCCACTGTGCGCCGCGCTGGCGAGACCATAAGCAGCTATGGTGCCGCGTCTGGCCCGTTTCAATGGAATCGTTACGGGAAAAGCCGCCTTACGGCTTACCTGCGACTGTTTACTCGTACCTGACGCCATTGTGACCGCGGCCCCCCCGACCCCAGTTCCAGGCTGTCGTCTCTCGTCTCATCGTGACCCAGGGGCCGCGATTAAGCCCGTTCCGCACCGTTCACATGTCCCAGCCCCGTTTATTCATCGATCCTCCTGCTGACTTACGGCTTCCGACGTCAATTTGTATTTTTCTCGCGACATACCTGCCCTATTGTGCACCTGTAGTCGCAGCGGTTCCTAGAAGACGCCTTTGTCACTCGACTCGCGTCGCGTCGTTTCGTCACATCAAGTGTGGATCAGGCTTTACCTGCGGTTCGCAGGCCCCGGGTTCGAGCTCGACCTCCAGGTAGGGTGAATCCACCGGCTGTACACCTGCGTTTCCTGCCCACCGAATCGCAGGGGCGAGCACCTGACGCCCGGAAGCCTGTTGGGCCCTAAACCGAGCCCCGATTCCAAACGCGATCGTTTCGAGTCGACGAAAGTGAAAACGGGACTTTCCCGAGTCGTCTCAACCTTTGGACGGCAGACATTTTTTAGTATTTATGGCAGCCGCGACTCGATCCATTTAGATCTTTCCGATTAATTTTGATTTGTATATTGTTGAAACATTTTCATTCAGACCAAAGTTAATCCTTTCATTAGTTTCAATATTAACCCTTTGCTGCCGTATGTCTACTCTCAGCCACCAAAGCTATTCATTTATTTTTCTCATTTCTACACAAAATTGAAACATGTTATTATGTTACGTATACCTAAGCTTTAAAAATGGATTAATAAGTTTTGTTTTTCCTACTTAATCTTGTATATTATTACTATATTACTATATAAACTTAATTCGATCGCAAAGGGTTAATAGGTAATGATTATTAGCCTGCGGATCTTTATGGAAAATAAAAATTGTTTAAGTTAATCGTAAGAAACATAAGTTAGTTGAAAGTATCTTTCTTCTTTTATACATTGACGGTATACACGTTGTTTGAATTAAAACGCTTCCGCAATCGAGTTGAGCGACAAAACATATTATACAATAATATATTTAAAAAAAAACATATTATTGATATATTTATTTATATATGTGGGTAAAAACCCATTTTTACAGTAAAGACATTTTACGTGTTCAGGCATAATACACAGAAATTTCTCAAACCATGCGTCTGAAAATTTGTCGAGAAATAATCTGTAGAGCAAGAATCGTTCTCGGACTAAGCTAGAGCGATCTAACAAGCGTCCGAAGTTCCGCCAGCTTCTGGAAACCGCGTCGAGGCCCTGCGTATCTCACCTTTTCTGTGTTAGCTACCTTGATAGAGCCTTTTTAATTGACAGCCGGCCTGTGCAAAGTTAAACACGCTGATTGCTCCGGGAACACGAAAACTTCATTAGATTCTGGGTCACGTGACGGCTTAAAGAGAGAGTGTGTGTGTTTGTGTGTAAGAGAAAGAGAGAGAGAGAGAGGAGGGAGATCGTTGACGTCACGTTCTGCGAGATCGCGTAACAGCTTGAGCAGCCCGTTCCCGTTTCGCGATGCTCCGTTTCGTCGGACCGATCCGACGAAGGTCGGACGGTTTCCATGATGGTTTGTTTGATGGTTCGTTTTATTGGTCACACGCCGGCTGACTCATCGATGGGGTTAGCGTAGTGAGTAGTGTCTATCGCGTGCACGACCGATCGGGTACGCTGTTTACCCCCGTCAGGTGTGCACTGTGCACGCATACCGTGTGTTCCCAGCAAACACACAAAGAGAAAAGCACGAGAGAGAGAGAGAGAGAGAGAGAGAGAGAGAGAGAGAGAGAGAGAGAGAGGAAGGGTGGGTGGGAGAGAGGGAGAGAGAATTCGATCGGCCACGTGCGTGCGCCTCGCTTTGGCGCCGTGTAAAGGCAAATCGACGGGACACGAGGCCCACGATCCTCCTTATCGTCGAACCAGTCATGGAACCCGTCCTCCTGCTCTTCCGAGGCTCTTTTATCTTTCGTTTAAAAACACGCGGCAGCCCTGGCGCGGACAGCTCGCGAACGAGATCCGGCCGGGTTTCGAGCCATTTACCAGATACAAGCGAGATTTCACCCGAGCCAAACGCGCGGATTAATTAGTCCAATGGGTCATCGGCATCGGTTAAGTTATATTATTACCGCCAACCGAAAGAAATGCCTGTCTGCCTGCCTGCCTACGTCGGTGGTGCGTCCTCTTTTGCCAGCGAGGCTGAATAATCGCATCGATCGAACGATCTTTGTAAGCCTGTTGTGCGCGGATGGATAAGCCGAGGGGAAGTTCGGTAGGATTAACACTTTGTTTTCTGTTATTTCGACTTCTCGACTCGGTGATGTATCACTTAAGAAGATGGCCGATGTCAGCAGGATCCAAAGGCTGATCGTCGTACATAAGATAATATTCAGCCTTTTGCACTCGAAGGCATTTTAATTGTAAATCTAAATAATTTTGCTGGTTTATAGTATTTCCATCTTATGTGACAAAGTGCATTTTATGAAATTGATTATGAATTGTTTTTGACAATTTTTTAAATCTAAACTTTGTTAACATAAGAATTATCTTTGAATGTGATATAACCACGCGATTGCAAACTGTGCATTGTTACATTTTCCCGAATAAGATGCATCTAATGTGGGTAGATTATGAACCCTTTACAGTCAAGTGGTGACCCTAAGTTACTACTAAAAATTGTCATATCACGTGCCGGAGTAATATTAACATTATGAATTTATATTTAAATAAAACTATTAAGAGTGTAATCGTTGCATGAGTCAAAAAATTCAATTTCACATGTACAGATTGCATCAGGTTGTATAAAATGGAAATACTGTAGCTCAGAATTACTATTTTGAGTTTCGAGCTCAAAGGGCTCCGCCTGCAAAGGGTTAAGTTAAGAAGTAGTAAATCAATGTGCAGCCTGACGAAAGGAACGAATCTCAAATGATAACAAATTTTATCTACGGTCGCAAACACGCGTCATCCGTTATCTGTCGTATACTTCGCTACGCAACAGCGAAACAAGCCGCGTTCACAGAACAGAATCGCATGAGCTCCTTCCCAAAACGAGCATTCCGATTTATGAAGCAACAATGAATTTCCCCTTAAGCATCGAATCTTTTTAACACGTTCGCTAAGCTCACAGTAACTGGCTCCAGAACTATATTTATCTTCCTTTTAGTATTCAAAGGAGATACTTGATACTTGTATCATGGGAGAATTCCTGTCGACAAAAGGAGCTTTGAAAATCGCCTTCAAGTTTTTAAAAAATGTCATTTAAATAGCTAAAGCTCTGTTTAATAATTAAAAGTCTTGAAGGCTGCTAACAGGACACAGTAATTGGCTTATTTACCCTATTGTTTCGTCGAACCTTTACGAGTCGCTCGCAGGAGCATAACATCAGGCTGCGAGATGAATCTCGCGGCGAGGTTCCAGCTGTCGAAATTAGAAACGATCTCCACTGCGAAAGCAGCCAGCGATTCTCGACGGCTGAGCGTGCTCTCGAGCGATCGCGAGTGAAAATCAATTCCACTCGGTGCCCGGAGACGATTCCAAAGTGGCTCAACGTACACGTACGCGTTCACGCGCGCGTACTTACACGCCCGCGCGCGAGCTCTTTGGGAAAGATAGGTGAGGCAGGCGTATGCACACAGAAGGAACGAGACGCGGGAGATAAGCTTTCGATATCAGGTGCCGAGAACGATAAACCACATTCCAGGCCCCAGTTCTCATGGTGCGCGCGGACCGTCAGTCGTGTCAACAATTTTCGTCCCGTCCGTCTACCCCTGTGTGTTTTCTTTCGTGGTTCGTTCACCCGCGATCCTCTTATCGGGGGTGCACCTTGTTCCCCTCGTACCTGGAAAACATGTTCCCCGACCGAGAATGATCGACGTGGATTGCACGGCCTGCGGGTCCTGCAGGGCCTGTTGGCTTTGCGTCCTGAACAGGCTCAGGATCGCCACTCTATTCTGCAGGTAAACATTCGATGTTCACGTTTGATGTTACTCTTCCGCAGATAGTATTAGGTCGAGTCATAAACAACTTCTGTTTCTTTATCAGACATTTATTTTGCTCTTTTCTGTTTTATTTACTTTTTGTTCCTTTTTTTATTTTATTTATTTTGAACTCTTATCTGTCTAGTGAAAGCAAAAACTCGATTGTCCCGGTGACTCGTAGCGGGCAGATACGAATAATAGGTTCTACCTTGGTGCATCGGAAGTTATTTACGACTCGATATAATAAATACGTTCCTCGCGGATCGTGCTTATCGCGAAAGTGTAGGCGCGCCTGCAAGGTAGCAATCGAGTGCAGATGATCTCCAATTACTTTCGATTAAGCTGGCCTTGTTACAATTCATTTGATATCTCGATTTAGAGAACCCGTGAGCGTTACCTCAAAGTTTGTGGAAATTGCTGGACAAACACTGGAAACGACTCTATCTTCTTGCTCGGAAATGGAGCATGACCAAGAACATTTGATTTTGACCTATTTAACTAGTCTATTTTTAGACGTTCTGCGATTAAGCCAACGCTGTTCTGATTCATTCGACGCTCCGGTTTAGGGAAAGTGTTTCAGGTATCTCGAAGTTTGTGGAAATTGGTGGACAAACATTGTCTTGTTCTTTTCTTTGGATTCGAAGCATATCTAGGGACCTCTGATTCTGATTTATTTAACTCTTATATATTTCTGAAAATGATTAAACATTTAAACAAAGTGTTTCAAGTACTTCGAACTCGATAAAATAGTTGGATACGAATTGGCCAAATCTGGCCGATGACATCTCCTCGAAAAATCATCGTAGGATGATAACCTTTTTTTTAAATTAAAGCTTGAAACGTCTGCTTTAAGATAGTCTTTCTAGATTCTCTGTTAGTCGTACATTCGCCGCTATAACCCTTTAAATGCGATACCATGTTCGTCATATCAAAAATTGCCAAGTTTGACAAAATCATTGTACAATTTTTTTAAGGGACGCCGTTTCCAGTGAAATAAAACTCGATCTTTCCCTTTAATCTAAAAAGCAGAAACGTACTATGATTTCCCCCCGCAAAGTTACAGCACATTTTTGCCACCTACCGCCGATATAGGCGTTATCCGATAGGGAGATTGTCGGTCGTTTAAAGGGTTACAATAGCAAGGATACGTCAAAGTTAAAATCTGGAAAGCCTATCTTAAAGCAGAGGTTTTAATCTCTATTTTAAAATAAGGAACACCATCCTACGATGATTCTTCGTGCAGTTATCGTCAGTCGAAACTGGCCAATTTTTGTTGAAAACTATACTATAATTTCTTCGAGCAATGTATTTGTATAATTTTTACGAAATTAGATAAACTGACTGCTCCTATTGTTCCGTAAGCCTAGTATTAGAATAGAGAACGTAAGATAAGAATCACAGTAGCTAGTATTTTTCCAAAATTTGTAAACTAAAAACATTTTCAACATCCGTGTCTTTCATAATCCTGTCGCAGACGACAGGGAACTCCGTATACAGAATTCCCGTGAAAGTTTTTCAAAGGACGAAAGATCGAACAGCCTGGCGACCGTCTGTCGGTCTCTCTCCAGCCCCTGGAGCCACTCGAGAACGAAAAATAAGGATTCGTTGGCCCTCGAAGACTTCTGGCCCACAATTTCCGCGGCGCGCTGCGAATCTGGTTTCTCTCGAGAGTTCTCCACAGGACGTAGACGTTTGCCGAGCTGCGTGGCATTGTTCTCCAGAGCGCTGCCCCGTAAAATAGCGTGCTGGATCCTTCGGCACGGTGCTCCGGTACACGTGTCGCGGCGACGCCACCTCGAAAATCCAAGGATCGCGCTGTTGGGGGCCGGATGATCCGACGCGGGGACCGTTTCTATTAGTTCCGTGGCCAGGGACACTTCCTGTTTTCATCGGAGCTTGTTCATGGTTCCGCTCCGACACGAGATTCTTTGGATCGCACTTGGAAGCGTTTCTTCGTTATTGTTCTTGCCATCTGTTGGCGGGTTTCCTTGCGTTCTTGGCTGAGCAATTCACTTCGAAATTCATTGGCTCGTGGCTTGGTGTGCATGTCTAAAGCAGATTAAGATCACTATTTCGTTGGTTTTGCTGGAACACCTGCGAGTGCTATTCTTGTTAGAATGGTGCCAGTCGGAGTAAAAAGTGATCTAATTAGTGATTAACGATCATAACTCTGTTGTTATAACTAATTTATAAGAATTTAGAAGACATTAATCGGATTATCTCGTTAGATATTATAACTAATTTAGAATAATTTAAATGGTTAATTGCTTGCCTGCGGATTTCTCTTATTTATAGAAAAAATGAGATGGTGGGATATGTAACAGTGAAGACTGACGAAGATTTTAGAAATGCTGTTACGTTGTTCTCAATTTATTGAATGTATTAACAGAGGAAATATATTTTCATTCGACTTCTGTTTATTGCAATCCAGGTAGACAATTTTTAGTTTGCATAAAAAGATCTGTCTATTAATTACCTTCATTTACTAGCACCGGAATTGAGTAAAAATTAGTCTGGTTAATAATTAACGATTATAAAAGGTCAGTTACTATAACCAATTTACAATAATTTATAATAATGAGTAGCATTCTGTATAAGTTATACTATGAGATCGAATGTTCTGACTCGCGTAACAGTTACATTTTTGACGCTTTCTCAGATATAAAGAAATCTAATAATTGCGAATTCGATAAATTTAATAATGTTGAAATTACGTGAAAACCGTGGGAAGGAAAGTGGTTAAATCTAGTTGAGGAAGTGGGAAGTTGCGGTAGCTGATCGATCGGATTGTAGAACATCGGAGAAGGCTTTTATGCTTTCTATAAACGCGTCTCGGACAGCGTCGGATCGCCGAAAATAAATGTGCCATTGGAAAAATAGAAGCGAAATGTCAAACGAGAATCGATACGTGCGGGAAACGCGGGATCGCGTTTTTATAACATCGAGGAACGGGAATCCCGCGCCGAACACGTCGGCAAACGCTGTAAGCTGTAATTAATTTAGTTTGCTTTTCCGGTGGGGCGGCGAAAGATGGATTAAAAGTATCGATCTTTCATAAGTACACACCGGGAATAATGAGAAAGTTCAGCGGATCGCGCGGCCCGGCCGTCGCGTTCGTTTTCGAACGGGATCATCTCTGCTCCGGCAAGTGTTCGCGAACGTGACACACCGACACCTCGTTAATTATCTTTGAAATTTCGCGGCAAAAGTCGGACACGTGCCGCGAGTTTACCGTGCCGCGAGATTACCGTGCCTCGTCCCTTCTATTTTACGGTCGCAGGATACTCGTGCGTTATTCAGCAGAAGAAACGAGGAATAGGAACGAAAGGAAAAACTTGAATATCGCGTTCTTTTATTTCCCCGGATGATAGTATTCTTCGTCGAAGCCGCGATTTAATCTCGCGAATTATTCTGCGCCGTCTTCCAATGGAATTCATAGACTCGGTGCGCACTTATTGCTTCTGTAAATCCACGGAACCCAAGGAAACGTCCACGTTAACGAACGTTCACGAGATTTCCGCTCTATTTTCACGGAATACATTAGTCGGCCATTTTCTCCCCCGGTTTCTAAACAAGTAAAATTCGACATAAAAGTCCATCGCTCGACGATCGTCGTTAATCAGTGATAAAAAATGTTTGAGCACAGTTTTCTAAACAATCTACACAAACGAGACTTCATTGTTGGTTTAACCGACGAATGCTCCTCCCCTAGTTTGCTTTCCGAGCGATTTATAAAATCGAAATTTGAATAAAAATCAACGATCTAGGAGTCAATCTTTAGCCAGCAAATCCATTTTTTTGTCCAGTCAGATTTCCGAAAAATCGGTAAGAATAGAATCCTTGCATAAAAATCCACAGCTTAATCGTTGACACGTTCGCTACCATTGTCACTAGTGGACATTTTATGTACTGCACTTACTGATATTATATTTATTGCGTTTATCGTGTTAAATACATCGTATCCTCTTATAAAATATAATAAAAATATCGTCAAAGAGAAGCTATGAATTCCTCTAAATATCGTGCTATGTGCTACAATTGTTAGATAATTGCGTACGCAAAATTAATTTGACGTTATTCACGCGAAATATAAAATCGAAATATAAAATATATGATCGTAGCACATGTGGGACGCTGCTAAAATTCGACAGAGCCGAGTGGCCGAAAAATGATCTCTCGGTTTTCATCGGGACACGTCGAGGTCCCGGGCCGTGACGATGTCATCGATCGGCCAGGAATTTCGCATTAATTCCGGTAAATAATTACCGGCGTCTCGTCCGCCAGAATTCGTGCTTCACTCGTCCCTCCCCCCTCCGGCCCTCTTTTTCATTATTGTTCTGCGGTCGTTTCGTAATGTCGCGGTCGAGTACGTCCGGCGCCGAGGGAAATATCGCCGGCCTACGAAATCCCGGTGCCGAAAATTTCCAAAGCGCGCCCGGAACGCGACGAAAATCGTTGGGCTGGCTCGATAACAACCGGATTACGTGAACGATGCACGAAGGATCGTCGTGCACGTTGCATAATCGCCCGGCGCAATTAAAAGCGCTGAGATCGCGCGGACGACTTCCTCGTTTCCAGCCGCAGCGAATATCTTCTCGGCTCCTTTAATTCGCCAACTCGCAAGTCGGCCGAATAACATTAGTTATACGAAACTATATGTATATGTGAAATAATATTAAAAATTTCAATGGAAATATTCAGTTGCGTTGACCGTCCGATGTTGTCGCGAGAATTCGTTTGCTCCGCGTTAGACACTAATTTTAGACTGCGGATCTCTATGCAAAATGAAAATTATTCGAGTTAGTTCCAAGGAGTATTTTGATCAAACTATTTCTTCCTCCTTTAATCATTTTAAATCTAACTGTAAGAAATTAAGAATAATGTATAATAACTATGTCCTTCTCCTAACGTGTTTTAGTATTATAAAATTCGCAGACTATTAATTAAAATACCAAAATGCAGCTGCTTGTACACAAAAGACTCAACAATACACATGTTAACACCGAACCTATTGTTTCATTTCAAAACTGAATTAAAAAGTCCCTTTCACAGACAATTATTGACTAAATGTCTGTATGCAATACATCCTATTGCTATTTAGTTAAATGTAATTAAATTCAATTAAACAAGCTATTTATCTGGAAAACCGAAATTACTCTTGCAATAATCGATAATAAATTTCGTAAAGCAACGCAAATCAGTCACTTTTAGTACCCATTAACTAAAAACGAGTCCTGTTCAAATAATAAACGGTATTCATAAATCCCAAAGAAGTTTCTTGATCCCAGGATCTTATCTCAAATATCCAAGTCCAACGATCCACGCATCGAAAATCCGCGGAGCGAAATTCTGGTGCGAAATGAGTCCCGACGCCGTTTAAAATATTCTGTAAACCGATTAAGCCATTTTCGAACCTCCGAACGAAGCAAACAGTCGATGAATCGCGCGCCGCCGAAGCCCCAGTTTCGCCGAGTTTCACGCGGCTGTACACACGAGGCGGTTACGTGTCTACTTCCTGCTCGTATTCCGGCCGGAAGAGCGGCTTAAACATTTTATTACTGGGTCGAAATCTTTTCGAGCACGTTGGGTGAGTGGCAGCCGGCGGGTCGGAGACGAAAGATGGCCGTTTAAGGTGGCCGGGTCAAGCGGGACCACGTTCCAATTTTCCGCGACGAAAATCCGCGACGGAACGGTGCGTGGACGAGCGGACCGTTCCGCTCGAAACCGCTCCGACGACAGAGGAGAAACGTCGATCCGGCGCAAAAGTCGATTACTCGTTCACTAGTAGGACAGTGGGTCGCGTATTAGGTCCTCGAAGACTACGACGACGTTCCGGGAAATCTTTAATTTCTTCCTCTTCCGCTCTGTCTCCATTCCGCCTCGATTAACGCGGTTTCCGCTCCGGCTACCGCCGCAGATACGCCTCGGACCGGTCGCCCCGCGATCATAGAAAGCTGCTGGCAGCTTCTGCGCGAAAGAGAAAAACTAGATCGATACCGAAAACGAGAGAGCCTCCTTTCGACGTCTTCTCGCGCCTCTGACGCGTGGAAACGGCTCCGAGGAAAATCTTTCAGCGATTTCACCTACAGGAAACTCTACCATACAATAATTTTATTCGTGATCTAGGACGACGATCTTCTAGTACTGAATTTTTTATCGATTTCACCTTTATTCTAGATTCTGGATACTTTGGAATAACGTCTTCCGATGACAAAATGTCATCGAACGGTCTAAAAATGATAAACGAATATTCATAGCGTATTAGCAATTAGCAAGCGTCTTTATGCACTCATGCTGTGCCATTTACAGCGAATTTTTCTTAGCGGTCTTAGCATCTTAGTAAATGTTCCAATGCTGTTTTCAGTCATTAACCCTAGCATAGTTAAGGGAGAGTCAAAGAACGTCCACAAAATTTGAATTGTTCTTTCATAAATTTTATTTCTGCAGATACCTAAGCGTATTATTTATTATTGTATAAATAAATATACCTGCCCCGAGCAGAACAAAATAATATTCGCATCAATATTTCCTACACGGATACAGAATGACCCTCTCTTAAGCAGACCTTCTAACACCTTAAGCGCGCTAGGGTTAACCCTTATCCGTACTTTGATGACTTTGCCTCATGATGGGGAATTCCAGTAATAATCCGCCGCGTATGTATGTTTACCGTTCATTGAAATCGGTAATATATTCTGTTCCTTTGTCACCAATACTTAAGCATTCAGGTAAGAGTAGATACACAGTAAATATAAATTTTCCTTTTCTCCCCAAAAATTATTCGAATCGAAGAATCTAATGGATCTAGCCGTGGCTGCTATAAACGCTCAAAAATCTCCGCCGTGCGAAGGTTAAAATTCAATTCTTTGCATTCGCAACAACCGTACGAACAACAATGACATTGCTGTTGGGAAAAATAGCAACGTTTTGTTAATAAAATTGTGGCTATCCGCGAGGTTGGCCACCTCGGAATGAGGAGCGAGCGAGGAAGGGAGCCAAGAACAGTAACTGCACAGCCACGGAAAGGCAAAGTACAGCTAGTAGCCGTTTTCGATCTAACCTCAAGGCTCGATCGCGTTCCACGTCGATCCCCGTTCGTCGGTAGGAAAAGGACGAGCAGGAATCTCTGTAGAAACGCTGGCCGGAATCAGCTGAGAGACGAGAGAGCGGGACGATAGAGAGAGAGAGAGAGAGAGAGAGAGAGAGAGAGAGAGAGAGAGAGAGAGGCAGAGAAGGAGAGAGAAAGCCGAGCGAGGCGAGGCGGGATCAGCTTCTCGGGCGCGTTCCTGCAGGCCGTGCGTGGTCGAGAGACTTCAATGCCTGGCTACGTGATCCCCGGAACGCAGGAGCGACGACACCGTCAGCGAGAGAGGGAGAGGGAGAGAGCGAGAAAGAGCAAGAGAGAGAGAAAGAGAGAGGAGCTACCAGACCTTCGCGAGCGAGCGAGAGACGAGAGAAAGCCATCCGCGAGTCGACGAACGAGAGGAGAGGCTCGTTTGAAACGTTCCGAGGTAAAAACTGATAACAAGCAGGATTGCCGGGAAAATGGGGATCTACGGGACGAAATAGAGTGCATGTTAAAAAGGTTCCCGAAGAAGAGCGTCCTCCAGAAGCCAGGGTCTAGCAGGATAGACTTTCGAGGCTGGGTCACCTGGATATTAAAAAGCAATAACGCTTTAGAATTTCATTTCTGCCTCGCATGCTTCTTTTCGCATCTGTTATAAACTTGTAGTGATATAATTAAATTATTAAATAAGGAACTTTGTGAACAATTTCGACAATCGGATAAGAAGAAAGCTGAAACGAGTTATTCTCGTTCCATTATCCTAGCTCCTTGAATTGTCAGTCGATAGGAAACAGCATCCACTGTTCCACAGATTTTCTCGATTTCGCGCGACCTTAACGGGGTAGACTCGAATGTCTCCTATGAATTGCCAGTTAGTACGTAGTCTACTACTCTCGCGATGCTAATCGCGGGAACCTCGAGGTCCCGAATACCTAAGGATATCGCATGCGCTACCGGTTTTCCGGTCGTCATCGTCGATCTCTCGTCCGGAGGGTGCTCGAACCGTGGTCCGTCTTTCCTCGTGGTGAAAAGGGAGTCGTTGGAAAACAAAAGCCGGCCGGAATCTCTCGCGACGAACAAAGAGGTGACGCATCTGCACAGGAAAGGGACGAAGCATCGGCGGCAACGGAGGCAACGGCAACGGCAGAAGAAGAAGAAGAAGCAGGAGACGAAGAAGAAGATGGGGACCGGTGGAGGCAGAGGCTGGAAGAAGCGGATGGAGAGAGGTGTGCGCACCGAGAGAGGACTCTGTGTAAAGAGTAGAACAGGTGAGAAAGAGAGAAAGAGGGAGAGGGAGAAAGAGGTGCGCGCAGGGGGCAGGAAAGGTTGAACAGGGACGTCGCGACGAGCCGTCGCAGCGTTGGAGGGGCACCGAGGAGACCGAGACCGAGAGAGCCGTCGTGGAGGGGCGGTTAGGTAGGAACGCGCAGCTGAAAGGTGGAGGAGGACTTGTCCGATGGAGGGGGCAAGGTATGCCGAGGGAAAGGAATGAGCGAGAGCAGGACGGAACGCCTGCGGAGGGACAGAGAGAGCGAGAGAAGGGGACACCGGCTCGCCTCGGTCGGAGCTCGAAGCGAACCGAAGCCGAAGCCAACAAACTCACGTCAGTCCAAAGCTGGAGGGATGCCAGCGATCGTCGTGCGTTCAGAGATCTTCCGCCCGCGACCGTCCACGGAGCCGATCGCCGAATACCGGGGCCGCCGGCGACCTTGAAAGTGAAACCCGCAGTGTCGGTGAACCGATCCCGGTCCCCTAACCGTTCCTCGCGCGTCGATCCCGAGAGGATACAGCGTCCCACCGAGAGAATCAAGGATCGAAGTTACACGCGAACAACAACAACTTCGTCGTCGTCGAGATTACCGTTCGGCGATTGCGAGCCATTTCTTCGTTTCCCAAGTGGATGAAAATCGGGCAGTGTTCTCCAATCGCGATTCCCTAACCGAGGGGTGGTTGTCGAACGGAGGGTGGTGGAAAGCGGCGGTTTTCCCCCTCGGGTGATATGAGCCGGGCGCAATTAAGGCGGTTAACGGAGTCGGGAATACCTGTCCGGCGGCGGGCCAAAACCGGTACGAGCGTTCTCCACGCGATATAGCGAGAGAACGCGCTTGTGCTGGCTCGCGCGCTGCCGCGCTCCTCCTTCTCCTCGTGCCACTCCGCCGTTGTGCCGCTGTGCCGCCTTCTTTGCCGCATGCAGCCTTCAAAAGGTGCATACACCTTCGCTTTGCCAGCGAGTCTGCGCTTCTTCGTGCCGCGTTCGCGCTCGCGCCCGTGCTCGGCCGTCTCTGCGCGTCTCTCTTCCGTTCGCGCGTTCCCGCGAGCGTCACGTCGCGTCCCGTCGACTCGCGACTCTTCACCGTAGGGCCCGGCGAGTGATAATACCTCGGACGGCCCTGGAACCGTGGGCTCGCTTTTCCTCGATCGGAGTGGATCCGCGGTGGTTGCCATGTGATTCGGTATTCCTCGAATACGACACGCCACACGGTGTATGCATGTGCGGGAGATTTGTGTGTTGGTGCAATCCGGTGGGAATGCTCGATAGCGCGTGAACACGCCAAGTGATAGTGCGACGAGGGAGCCTGAAGAGGAGCGTCGCGATCGCGGACACGGGAGTGGAACCGAAGTGGAACCGAAGTGGAACCGAAGTGGAACCGAAGTGGAATCCGAGCCGAAGAGGAGCAGGATTCGAAGGATCGGGAAGAGGAAGGACGCTCGAAGGGGAAGACGGATGAGAGGAGAGAGTGAGAGAGAGAGAGGACAGGGAGAGGAATCGGAGGGCATGATGGAAGGTGTCTCGAGATAGCCGACGATTGAGATTCCTCGACCGTTCGCTGTTCGGCCGCGCTGCACGCGAGAGAGGGTCCGTCCATGAGGTTTGAACGAAGGACGAATTGTTGAGAAGCCACGCCATGAGAATCCTCAAAACGCTCCACTGGTAGGTCCCCAACTAAGCGTCTCGTCGCGTCGCATCGCGTCGCGTCGCAACGTTCGGCGTCGCGTTCTTCCGGTTTTGTTGCTCGCTCTAATCCCAGTCAGGGTTGTTCAGGTTGTTCTTTGTATGGAAATCGATTCGGGGAACAAGTTCCCCCAGAGTCCCGTCCCCGGTCGCTTCGGAGAAGCTCTAGAAGCCGAACACTGCGAACGCGTAGACACGTCTTCGGTCGAATTCGTTAACAAAACACTGCGCCGTGTGCCTCCGATCGTATTCAGAGATTCAGGAAGCAAACGTGAAATCGGAGCAGGATCGTCGCGACCACTATCGTCGCTGTTACGACTCGGTTTGGCATTCGGCGCGACGTTTCGAGGACAGGCGCCCGATCGTTTCCATATCGGAAACGTCGCGGTGCAAAATGTCGAAAGCTTGATGATGTTAGGCGGGGCACACGACCGATGGTAGATTCGATCTGCGAAACTTAAAACGTTTGCTGACTCATTGATCGATCAAATGTGCATTCCTTTGGACGCGCTCCGAACAGACACGCCTGCCAGCCTGCGCGAGGTACAGGTATTTAATCCTGCGTGCACCAAGTATTTGCCAGGCACTCGACTAACGAGCATGAATGGGCAGGCAACGGGACTTTGAAAGCCTGGCGTCGAACTTTATGCTTGCCAGGACTTCAAACCTCCAGGTTCCGTTTCGTTTTGACACGCTCTCGGCCGATGCTTCGAGGATTTTCTCGATCGGAGGTCCGTTTTCCCATTGGAACGCGCGCGACCGGAAATCGAGATGGGGGCGTTGAAAACTTAGTCGAACTCGTGAGATTAAATTAGTTTGATTATTATGTCGGATTCAGTCTGCGTTCACGTTGATAAGAAAGCTCTCGATACCCCTCGGACTTCATTAAAACCGATCGGAGCGGGGAAAAATAAACAATAAGCGCACTGTGATTATAGGAAAATATCGCTCGAATTCCGTAATAATTGCGGAACATCGTAGATTCGCGCAATCAATCTTGCTGAAGTTGTCTCCAACGCTTGATTCTCCATCTGATGAATTTGCGAAACGCGTCGGACAGTCGCCAATGTTTATAATAAAACGTTACGTGTTCATTGAGAAAGTCCAAACTCGGTAATGATAATAGAAAATATGTACTCGGCAGGTTGAAGAGAATCGTGAATCCGGCACGACGTAACTGTGAATACCGAATGACTCAGACAGCAACATCACGAAAATCCCGACCCATTAATTGCCTTCATTAGCGAAGAATTCGCAGCGGAGTGTCGTAGCGGCCACGAATTTACGATGTTCGCAAATTCCAAAAACCCAACAAAACGTTTTCGTTTCCGCTAACGATTCGTCGAATTCCGAGACCATTGTCCATGGTCTAGCAACGAATCCGTCGATCCTTCCTGTGCTCCACGAAGCAATCGACAGTGAAAATTTGCATAAATATTCGCATTGTATACGGTCGCGTCGGTAATCGCAAGCACAATTAAAATTTCCTCCGCAGTCGGCTCTCGAGCACCGAAAATCTATGGCAGAAACGCCGATGAGGCTCGAGCCTGTGCGAACGGTCACGACGAAGGACAAATCGACCTCCAATCGAGAAAATAGCAGTCCGCGAATTTTTGCAGCACGCTAGTCGAGAATAATTTTCGTCCGGAGATTCGCGGGCTTACGTAATCGCGGCTCGCCCAGGAAAGCCATTAGACACTTGTTCTCACATTGTGCGCCAGGGAGAGCAGGGGGGTCTCGTGTTTCCGTTTCTGCAGTCCCGCAGTCCCGCTTACCTGGCTGCCGCCGCCAGGTATTCGTGGAGCCCGCGTTCCACCGGTCCTCGGCCCCTGCCGACCAGATTTTCCCCCTCGACCACGGGAATTTTCCTTTCCGGAGTCCGTTGTGCGATGAATGGTTTCTTCGCTTTCCGCCGTACGATCCTCTTCGCATTTTTCTCGCCCATAAATAAGTATCCGGACGGCCGGCACGTTTACGGTTGATGTTCTTCAACGTTCCCGACCACGGTTCCCTTCAGCTCGCTTCAATTTACGCCGCAGTCGGTCTTCCGACTGTGCGCGCTTCGTTCTCATTAACATTTTCAACGTTGAATCGATCTAAGCCGATGTTTACCGATTATAGCGATACGTTGGTCACGAGGGGAGCTTCTCAGACTGGAGAAGCTGTAATAATTAGGCTGCGGATTTTCATGCAAAATAAAAACTGTCTGCATCAATTGCAAAGCATAGGAGAGAAGCACAAATTTCCTTCTTTCATTAATCATTTTAATAAGTTTAAATCAACTCATCGACGTTTTCAGTTTGTTTTAATTTATTGACTGATTTAAATTACGCCTTCTCATTTGTGCCATAAATGCGTAAAATCCGGAGTCTAGTAATAATTATAGATAGTTGTAATAATCGGTGCAGTGATGTCCCGGTACTCTCTGGTAGTTGAAGTATGAAATAAATGACACTGATTTCAGTTATCAGAAACAAGGATGCTATATCTTCGAAATATTATTAGTGCAGAGAATGGGTCCAATTCCTATCAACGACGTGGTCCGTGGACCGTTCAGAATTGTCTCGAGCGAATCTCAGCCTAGATTCGACGAATTCTCTTCGTGAGAACGTTTCCGAACGCGTACGAGAAGCCGCCGCGAAAATGATAGTGTATCGCGTTACGTGAACGCCGGAAGATTTCGCATGAGATTGCCTGGTGAATCGCCTAGGACCTTGGATCCATCGTTAAATACCGTTGCTCCCTCGCATCGATCCGGAGATGGGCAAATACACTGTCTCTGATAAGGACGAACCTGTTGACTGCCGCGCTGACGGCCAGGAACATAACGGATTTACAGTTCTTCCGCCGTAAAATGGCCCCTTGTAGCCAATCTTCGGTACTTCGATCGTCTGGCAAATTATTCGAAATTGTTTTACGATCGTTTACGTGTTCCATTGCTTATACAGGGTGGGCGAAAAAATTGTTCAGGAAAAATAGTTTGGAAAAATAATGCTATATTGAATAGGAATCAAGTGGTGCATCTGGCCGTTGCATATATCAATTCTACTTCTCGTCATGCTACAAACCGTACAAACCTGACGGATTTTTAAACATTTTTTTCTTGAAAAACAGTCTTAAATGAAAGAATGTTACTCTTCTTTGACTTATTTTTCTATCCAGAATCATCCCCTGACCAGTTGTTCCAAGACTTTCACCCACTCCGTATATTCCGGCCTGAGAACTGCAAACTCATTGTTTGTCTACCAGGCTGTCAATCAAGTCAACCTAACGCCTACTTCATCAATACACTATAGCTCTAATGCACTTATAGCGCATGCATTTATGCAGAATAAAACGCAGGAATTTCGTTTCGTGTTCATGGAGTAAAGAATCGGAGTGAAGGTATAGCAAACGCGAGGGCAATATCGGAAAATTGAATCCGAACAGAACGGAATTATTTATTGATAAAAATGTGCCTGATGGACCAAACATTAGGAGTTGCAAAATGCAAGAGCAATGAAACAACAGGTCGCTTGATTAAATAAACAGCTTTTAAGTTCATGGTTTTCGCGTTGCCAAGGTGGATTTGCCCACTTCTGGTATCGGATCCGCCTCGAATTGGGTTTGCCGGCGGTTTTCGTGACTGTGAATCGTGTTTTCCCAGCGAATTGTCGCGAAACGTAGCCGTCGAGCAGCCGCAGCGTCGCCGCGAAGGAACATGGGCTGGTTTTAGCGGATTCCTTGCAAGAAGAGGACCGCCGAAGAGGGTTCGGGTGCTGAAGAGGCGTAATGCCATTAGGTCTGTCGAGCTTGGAGCCCGGTGACGGCGACGGGGTACTTCGTGGAACGGTTCTAGACAAAAACCAGATCCTTTCGCCTCGAAAGGGCCGGCCTGTGTTCTGTAAAACAGAAACGGACCTTTTCAGAAACGTCGGGATCGACGGGCCCTCTTATCCTGAAAGCCGATCCGCGGTTTCAATATGGCCGCCGAATCGCGTGTTCTCTCGCCGCAGAACAGTCGGTGCAACGATAAACGTACACAAATTCTTCCGAAAATTGGGGCCGGGATAATATCTGCAAAAATACTCTTCTTCGCGTCTCCGAACGACACTGTTATCATTAGACTGTGGAATTTTATGCAAAATAAAAATCGTTCTCGTCAATCGCAAGAAATTAAAAGCAAACTTCTTCCTGTTCTTAATTAGTTCGATAAGAAAAATTGACATTCACAATAAATTTTAATTTTTCTGCTGCTTCGAATGACACTTGCGCATTTTTGTCATAAATGTATAGAATCCGCAGTCTGGTTAGTATTTATTGAATTTGGAAAAATTAGTAAGCTGCCAAGAGATTTTAATTTTACATCTTCCTAAAGCTGATGCTGTTTGGTATTCGTTGTGGCTAGAATAATAGTGCAGTCTTCTTTCTTTTGGTATAGGATAGTCGGATACTATAGACTGTCCAATCGTTGGTGCTTTTGTTTGTTTTAGGGCATAATTAAGTTTATATTTATCGTCTACTCATTCAATTTTTTAGTATTTACCACAACAGTTTTAGTGAACTTTTTGTTTATCATAAATTGATGAATCAAATTCTTGACATCGGATTTTCGACTCCAATTAGAGTGTCAAGTTTGCTTCGAGCTTGCGCCAGTCGCAGGCAGGCACCAGTTTTTCGAAGCATCGATATATGGAGCAAGTGTTTCTGGCATTGTCGCATTTTTTTCTGTATTTATTGCCATCGCCGTTGCCGCTGTTATTTATAGGCAAACTGTCCCAGTAGAAGTTGCCATCGTAACTAACTGTCTCTTGAATAACAACAAACGTGCTTCGGCTTTGACTCGCGCGTCCTGCGAAGAAAAATTCACCCATTTTTTCCATGTAGAATCTTTGACATTTCGATGACCGCCATGCGTTCATTGGAAAATGCTTATTGACGCGCGACTGAAATCGCGAGGAGGCCTTTTGATAAATCATGCACTCGGTCTCCTTCGGAGCTCAAGGTGACCTTCGCGAGATCATATTAAGCCGTAAACTTAATACCAAACCACTGTCGTTAAAAACAGAATGAATCGTTGACAGGTAAATTTAGGCGCCACTTTTGACACGTTAAGCGCCAAAGCCTGTTTTGCGTTCCTTTCCCTTGTTAGAACATTCTGTGAAATCTGCAAAGGACAGTTCTTTTGGTGTATAACGTGTTTAAATAATACTTGTTACAATTTTTTTAGCAACTAGTAATACTTAGGTACATTCTTTTGTAATCGCCAAATTATATAACATTAAAACATTCTCTCATCTCTAAACTATTTAACATTTATTAACAGAAGAATATAATTTTTAAATTGTATATCGTGCATAATAATGAACTTTATTGGTTTCTGTACGGATTACAAACGGTCTATCTCCTTATACCTCACATACAACACAGTAAAATAAAATGATACAATAAAACAAGAAAATAAAATAAAGTATAATAGAATAAAATACAATAAATTAGACTCAAATAAAATACAATAATTTATACAACGACTATAATATTATACTATTATTAAACTATTAAACTATTATTAACTATTAATACTTTCTATATCGCACATTCTTTTCCGATCTCCAAACTATTTACAATGTATTAATAGAAGAATATGATTCTTAAATCGTATATCGTCAATCACCGGTGACCGGCACGGCGCTTAACGTGTTAAATGACTCACGCTGAACACCTGTCTACCTTGAGCCAGTCGATCGCTTTAGCCTATCGCCCTCGAACGACGCCACAATCCTCGAAATTCATGGGAACCGGGGGGTTCGGACTCGAGGAAAATGGCTGAAACGAGACTTGGATAGCGAATGGTCACCGAAAGCACGTCGGATAATGTTTCTTTAACGGCGTCCGCGTCGAAGACAGAGAGCACTTGACCCCGGCGCTTCCGGCAAGCGTCCAAATGACGGCGGTTTCGCCCCGGAGCCACAGATGTTTCCCTATGGTTGGACAAACTAAAGACACGCGCGCACCTCGAGGCAAAAATTGTCGGATAGAGAAGTCGGTTGTTCTGCCGGAGGTCGGCCTCTTGACCGTTTTTCCTGGAAGTACCCCGTCGAATCGAGTCGCGTCGCTCGTTCCCTTTAACAGTATAATCCCTGTTAAATCCGTAGCCAGTGTCTAGCCTAGATACACACCGGTCTGCCTCCTCGGACAAAGCCGAACAAAAGAGAGAGAGGGGGAGAGAGTGAGAGAGACTGAGGCCCGGTCGAGTTTCCCTGTACATATATCGTCCAGTAGCCACGTAGCCGTTGGATGCACTCTCCGCATCGATGTGTCACCCTATCCGTTTTATCTGGACGCTGGAACACGTACGAATGCAGCCTTCTATCGACGCACAGTCATCGTTCACGGCGGCCTTGATCGCTCGTAACGCGATTGCCGATAGCAGCCGCGATGAATCGGCGATCGCGCCGCGACAATTATCGGGGCTCTCGCGTTCCCGCCTGCCCGCAGTTCTCGATCCGCCGATCCACGACTTTTCATTGCGAAAATCTCTCTTAAGACCGGATTCATTCCGCGCATTCCTCGACCGAGCATGAGAACACACGAGGACTCTTGCAACAGTCCAGTTTGCGTGCGATTTATCACCGGGGATCGGTCGCGACGCGTTTACTCTTGCGATTATTGACCTGTTTGTCAGCTCGGAGCTGTTCCATCGTTACCGTGGAGTTTGATGTTGTGGTCGATTGCACGATTCTCGATGGCCGGAGTCCCCTATGTTTGGGGATCCTGGATTTAGGTGATGCAATGTGTCAGACAGGAAGTCGTGCTTTTAATTTGGACTGTGGGAGGCAAGGCCTGCTTTTGGGGAATTTTTTTGTCGATTCACCGAGTTACAACATAATTGAAATGAAACCGGTGTTATTATTGTTGTTACGGTTTTATTTATTAACGGGCATGTGCCTTTTATGTACACTAACAGTAGTAGTGCAGGTATATATACAAAAATTTGAGTGTATTAATATTAAATTCCATAAGTTGATTCAATTTCTAATTTTATAAATCGTTTTAATAATTTTTAATTGCATAAATTCATTTAACAACTTTGATTTTATAAATTGATTTATTAGTTTTTAATTCTATAAATTGATTGATTAATTTTTGAGTTTATAAATTGATTTATTGATTTTTAATTTAATAAATCCATTTATTAATTTCCGGTTTTATAAATCCATTCATTAATTTACGATTTTATAAATCCATTTATTAATTTACGATTTTATAAATTCACTTATTAATTTACGATTTTAAAATATTTCTAAATATTTGGATAAATCTTTAAGAAATACATATAATGGAGCGCGTTCTAATTCTATACAACAAAATAAGATAGCACATTCATAAAACATTATTCCGCAGTCGGTGTTTGAAATATTGCAGCGAAGCAAAAAAGAAATCGACATGCTCGGCAAACGAGTCAGAGTCCGTGGTAATACGGCTGATCGAATTATGCAGGCCATAATTGGTTCTGCATATGGCAGGATAAAAACCAGACAAAAATATTGCATACAGAATCGTTGAATAATGGTTGAATTAACCCCTTGGCATACTTTTTCGAGTCTCACTCGCGATGAAGATTTCTAGGAACAATCTGTTAAGTATGACTGTTATTCCGTTCCTCAAAGTCGGAATAAAATTCCGAATTGTACTTTTTCTTCTAAGAAATCGAGATAGAATAATTTATTTAAGAATATATTTAAGAATATATTATTACACATATATATATATATATATATATATATATATATATATATATATATATATATAAAAGAATTTATTATTAAATAATAATTAAAGAATTTATCCCATTATTTATAATGTCGATAATATATTACAAAGAAATTGTCTAGTCCAATAAACTCAGTAACAATACAATAAACGACACAGCAACATCATCGACTAGACGCAGAGTATCGGTAGCGTGTGTGCCATTTTGGTCCACGTAGCCTCATCTACAAACAAGAAACAGACAAATTGTCGCCTGAAAGGATGAACACTATCCTCCGCGCGTCTCTAAATATTCCTGTCATCTTGCGGTATCTGACCCTTCGACTGCGGCGTGCTGTAACTTAAACCCGTACGCGTTTCGCAACGCCATATTCGCATGGCAATCGTAGTCTCTGACTAAACTAATCCACAATCGCGGTGCAGCTGCAGTGAAAGTAAGAATCGCATTGTTATGAACAAGAAGGAATCGAAACATTCGCGGATATTGAGTATTTAGTTGTAATAATAATACCTAGCTGTTTTAGTCTGACAAAAGAGCCAACAACGTGTACGGGTGGAAACTACCCTTATCGTATATTTTACCATTGTAATGCCGATCAAAGCTTCTTCAAAGCGCCAAGAATATTTTTCATCGGAGAACTAGATTACATATCGAAGACTCGAATAATGGAAAACTCGAACAGTACATCCTGATCTTTTGTTATCTTCAAGCTTATATATCTTTTTTTATTTTCTACTTTAATGGATATTTTTCTTTCTTTCGTCCTTCTCCGATTTAAAATGTAGTTACAAAAGAATTCTTATTTATAATATTACAATAATTTTGATCTAAAAAATAAAATTATTTATTTTATTTTTCCTTTCTCTTTTTATGTAGTCTCCTTCGATTTTTCTTTTACCGTCTACTTGCATACATAATACCTAAATTATACTATTCTTGACCCTGGGACTACCAAGTCAGTTGCAATGACCTGGTTCGTGATTTTTTCCTGATGTTATAAAAAGCATCACTATGAGCAACTTTCAGATAAACATCTTTAATGCTATTTTAGTAAAAATCGTAAAAAATGTAAGCAGAACCAATCTTGCCATTGTCATAAAACAACGTGCAGATTTTGTGAGCCGTATGCAATAAATAATACTAACAATCAAATGTTACCATTAAATGTATATACTAGCATCTTCTATGCGGTGATTCGTTCTCGAAGGATTAATCGTTTATCGCAGTAATGAACGAGATTGATGAAGTGACTCCGGCGGGCGCCATATTGGTCTCCAGGAAGGATTCGAATCGGCGCGGCGCGGGTTCGTTTCTTAGACGAATCAGCGTACAAAGGAGCGTCGCGTCGGAAAAAAAAACTATCGTGAAAGGAGAATCGTGCGGGCGTGTTCCCCGGGAAGGATCCTTTGAAAAGATCCCCGGCGAACGCACGTGAACGTGAACTCGTTTACGTTGCATCGCTCGCGAACGGTCCGCGCGCCATTGCGTCCCGCGTTTTCTGTCGCTTTTGTCCGGCCAGCCGGTATGCGGCATTGTCTCTTTCGTTTTTTTCTCTTCTTCCTCCGCTCGCGTCTTGCTCCTCCCGCCCCGTCGAATTCACGTGGCCACTTACCCACAACCGTAATGCCGTCGCGGCTCTTGTTCTTCCTCTGCCCCCTCCCATCCCCATTCCCCTTTCCGTTGCCCTTGTAACTGGATCCACGGGAAAAATCGCGTTCAACCGAACCCCGTCTCTTTCCATCAGAGGCGATCGCTCGTTCGGAGAATTCGTCTGGGGCGTTCTGCTCGGGTTTTCGGTCACGGTGAACGATCCACGGGATCTATTGTCCTCCTATGGGATCCTCCGTAGATCCGCCGATGATAATTCCACGGGGCAACGAACTGCTCCGCGAACCGATCTCTTTGGGACACCGTGCTGTTTAATTCGATGATGAGCCGGCTTGGCGAATCGGACGACTGCCGGTGTCACTCTTCGGTAGGATACAGTGGCTGAAACAACGATTCCTGACTAATGGCTCAAGGGATCACGACTTCGTTAGTTTTCTCGCCTAAATCGATCTTTCTTTAAAATCCTGAAGTTTTCATCTTTTTTCGGTAACTCTATGTACGTCTACAGCTGACTTTTCTAAGTCAGCCAGCAGTGCAATGTAATCTGATTAGGAAGGTCTAATGGTTTCCTTCTTTCGAGTCTTTCGATTACTACTTCATTATCGATGAGAGAAATAATTAGTTCGTTGGGCGATTGAAAAATCCTTAAGTGATGGATAAGTTATATGGCCGGATGTGAAATCGGCGTGTGAAAATCTACAGGAAATGATGTGTAATGTACAAAAATATACAATTGTACGTGATACTGAATAAGTCAGAATTTTGTTGGATAAGTCATACTTGAAATTTAACATAAATTTTCAATGGTAAACAATGTTTAGCGTAAAAAATATCATCGCTTTATCTCATTTCTATAAAATTTAATACAGATCCAATAATATTAAGCGAGCCTACATTTATTTCGTAGAAAATTTTCAAATTTTTCTAATATTGATATAATAACCATATTAATTAAAATTACCTATATTATTTAAATAATATACACTAATAACAAAACACAGAAATGTTTCGCGAAACACGTTGTTATGTCACAAAAATACGGTGAACCTATCATTACTCTGGTCACTTGGTAGTTTAGGGTCGTGCAGGTTTCGTAATATTCTATGTTTGCACAAAATTATTTGGAAAGAGGTACAGGTTATTATGAATGGACACTCTGATGCAACTGCTGAAGCGTCGATAAGTTAACGAGCACGCTTCGGTGACGGTCTTTCAAAATAGTCGAGACAGTCAGAGGTAAATGACCGGAAAATTCTATTCATGATGGCCGTGGCTTTGTATCCACTGAACGAGTTCGAGGATACCTCCGTAATTAACGTATTTATTACATTTTAATGCGCTGCGTCGTTTCGAAAGTTCCACTATCGCGCGCGCTGTGAATTCAGAACAGTTTTCCGAGCTAACCATAGGCGCAATTACCAGACCGAATTATCGAGAAACTGATGAGGATAACACGATCCGTGGAGAGCAGAGACGCGAGGAAAACTGCGCACAATTATTGCTTATTTATTTATTCTTCCACGGGCGTAACCCATTATCACTAGATTTACGGAGCACTAGGAACAGCTGTTTTATATCAATTTATAAAAGTGACAATAAGACATTTATTTTGATGTTGAACGAGTGTTATTGTAATAGTTGTCACAAGTAGTAACTGATTTATTGAATAAATAACTGGTAAATGTATCTTTACAATCTGAATAGTAGTAAATTAAGCGTAAACTGATCGTAAATTGTGTCAAGATTACGGGAAACGAAACAGCGATTGTTTATTTGAATTTTTGTTTCAATATCAGCGGTTTATTTACTGTGCGCAGCAACCGAACCTATTTTCCGCTCGATGCGTTAGTTACTGTGCTGGTTACCACGGGATAAGCCTATATAACCTCAAGTTTCGAATCATCTCTGTCGTATTTTTAAAGAGGAGAATAAATATGAAAAGTAAATATGAAAGTTTATTAAAACAATTATCTATAATGTAGACTTTTAAACGACTTATTATTATTATATTATTATATCAAAATGTTTGGCTTCCAAATTTTTCTTTCACAGCTCCTGATATTATAAAAATGTTTCTAGGAGAAATTTTTAGACAAACTTCTTTATCCAGGCACATATTACGATACAAATCGCACGAAGTTTAAACAAATCCAATCTTGTCATTCCTATAAAACAATATACATTAGACTCATTGAGAGCTTGGTAGTTCCAATGGTGAAAATTCTTGAAGTCCGGCAACAGGGCCCAGTAATTGGCTCCACCGCCCCATACTTGATTGAAGAATAAAATGGAGACACAGCTGCTTCTATGCAGAAATATTTGGTGGGGCTCGTGCGGCGATTGATCATAACCGATACGAGTTTTCCAATTTCTGGAAGAGTCCGCGGGCCCGAGAAATCGAGCGTTCTCGTTTTTCTTCGTGCAGTCCGGAATTAACGAGCAAAGTTCCTCGAGCAACGCGGAATTTCATCGGTTTCGCTCGTCCTCGGACCGTGGAAAATAAAGAACGGGAAAGAGAAGCCGGCCGTTGTGTACGTCGGACGGACGCACGAACAGGCACGTGCTAATTGTCGAATCGATAAAATTCCCCAGCGATCGCGGCTGCTGTGGACAATCCAGAACCCGATCGAATAACCGCGCGCCACGTTGCCCCGCGACTTTCCATTGAAATTTCTATCGCGTTATTCACCTCGCTCTTTCTCCGCGCCCTTTCCGAGCAACGCTGCGCAATTTCCTTCATTAATCTCTTATTGCTGATCGATGATGCAACATGCCGACGCCCTTTCGGGCTCGCCAATAACACGATTTCGTTTCGACTTTGACGAATCGGCCGGCTATTCTCCGGTTATCGAACTGCCTTTCGATGCACCAATTATTGTTTGTCACGACAACGTTCGTACAACATCGATACAGCGCCGGTAACGATGCCATTTCGTCCTCGCATTTCCTGTGCACTGATTTCGTTCGATTTCGAAGGATTTGAACGATTTTACGATATTTATTTGTTAGTTAATTATGATTTATTATTATATTATAATCATTATTCATTTTCGATTATTTAGTATTTATATCGAAATTTCTTTCTTCTTATTATAGAGAGTTTTCTTCGCGGAATTATTTTAATCAATTGTCCCGTCTTCGCACTTGACATTTGCATACAAAATAGACGTCCGTGATTGAAATACGTCGTCTGGGGGATTCTAACTGAGATAACAAACTGTAACATAAATAAATCAGATTAAATATTCAATTCTCGTGGGTCGGCTTGAGGCATGACACACGAGAAAAGGGCGGGCACGCACGTACAGCGTCCAGCTTTCTACCGATACTCAGCGTCGCGTGAAAATTCACTTTTACGCAAGATTTTCTCGGTCGGGCTCTCCACGTGCGTCGATCGACAGTTTCATGCGTCCCTTGTTCGCCTCTTAAGGTCACCGGCTCTCCGATAATAGCTCATTCACGCGTCGATCCTGGAAAAATTCACCGGGAAAATATATACTCCGAATGGAACGATCCTTCCGCACGCTTCACTACTGTCCTAGCTCCGTGCCACGATTTTTTAAAACTGTTTATTTCAGCATTATCTGGAAGTATTCTGAGTACCAGCATGGTTCATCTTGTTCAGAGAACGTTCACCTACTTTCCCCACGATAATTCTTCATTTTTTATTCGACTTTATAATTCGCATCTGTTTGAAAATATTCTAAAATGTACTAATCTTCACAAAAATAGGTTCTTCCGAAATTGTTTTCGAAAGGCATGGAGATTCGATCATTTATCGGTAAAGCTATTTGTAAGGAATGCGGAATTAATGACGTTTTAGCTAAGACTGCAAGACCAAAGAATTCCTGATTAAGGTAACAGTTTCCAATGAGATTCGATACGACAATTCACTGTCAGCGAAACGACAGACGGAGGATTAATCTCCCGGACACGACTCCCGAGTCGCTCGTTCGCACTTCATCGTAAAAAGTAACTTCTCCCGAAGGAAATTTTGCAAGCGACGCCGCGACGGGCCTGTTCGCGGGCCGCAGTTTAGAACTATGATTTTACGTCGGTAAGTGGCTGTAACCTAGATTGGCCTCGATTGCGCGTAAGAAACGCGTTTAGAAAACTCGTTAACTTCCCCTTGGTTAATTCCGCTCCTCCGTAGTTAGCGTGCACCGCACACTCCTCTCTCCGAGTGTGTCGATGCGTTCTCGCCGAACTCCGAGCACGCCGTTGCTGCACCGCTTTTCCTTTGAGAGTGTGCCGAGAGAGTTTGTTCGAGCAGCCGCCGTACTTTTGGCATACCGTGCAACCCCGTATATCTCCATCCGTTGTTTCCGCAGTGTGTTCCCCTCCTTTGCGTCGCTTTTGGTAACGAGATTCCGGTATTTCCCTCTTTCTCGTCACTTTTCACGTTTGTATCATGGTATTTGACCCCTTTGCGGCACCTTTTAATATCGAAACTGTGGTATTCCAGCAGCCCCCTTTGTGTCGTTGTTTGTCGCCCGTACACTGTCATGTATTCGTACTTATCTGTTAATTGTTGCGAGCTACACGATGCTTCGAAACTCAGCCGGGCGTTGTCAGATCTTCCCTTTTTGATCTACAGATCCGGTCTGTTGTGAATCAATTTCAAAAAGTTCATCATTTTTGTAAAGCGAAAGTGAATGTAACGTGAACGTAAAAGTAAAAAAATGCAAAAATGAATAGTGTGTTTAACCCCTGGGGTTATAATCGGTGTGGTCTGCCATTGTTAATTATTGTTACGTTCTCAAGGTTTTATTCCCGTTCAGTTCGGTGAGATGAAAACGTCGTTTAAAACGCAATAATATTTTTCAAACTGAACTAAATGACTTGAATTTCTATTCGAATCAACGTTAGCCCAGAGTCAAGTTACAGGTGCCGAAAGATTGAGAAACTGTAAATTTCTTGCTAACATCTAAAAAAGGAAAATTCAAGCGATTTGGCTTAGTTAAAAATAAGTCATTGCGTTTTAAACGGTGTACGAACACCTTTGTGGGCCACTGTATATCAAAGGGATCAGTAGAACCATTGTGAGTCCTACCGGCAGAGACTCTTCCTTCCTCTGGCCGACCGATAGAATAATAACGATGACCGGTCTCGCGGATGATCGAAGCACCCCGGTTTACCCTGCGCCAGTGCCTCGGGAAAAAATCCGCGATGTAGGCGAGTTTCGAAGCAGCATCGGGTCGCGCGGCCACTTCGTTCTGTAAATAGCGTGTGAGTGGGTCGCCGTTGAATAGAGGTGAGCCGCGTGTCCGGAGATCTCTGTAAAGAAAAGAGACGGCATGTCAGAGAGGGTGGAAGAGAGAGTGAACGAGAATGAACGAGGACGCGAGAGCGATAGATGGTGAGAGAAAGAGAGAGAGAGAGAGAGAGAGAGAGAGAGAGAGATGAAGAGAGAAAGAGAGGGTTAGGTTACGTGTGTGGGGGATGCAGGATGTAGCTAGCACCGGACGCATCGAAAATCGTTAAAACGGTCACCTTCTCCGTTTTGTCCGACAGGTCCCGAATTCGTAACGGCAGTGGCGTGACGGACATACACTCGCAGCAACAGCAGCAACAGCAGCAGCAGCAGCAGCAGCTGCAGGAGAACAACAACGCGAAGAAGCCGCAGGAGGGACTGGGTCCCGATGAGATGTGGGCCCCTGGCGGCCTAGGGCCTCACCGGGAGCTACCAGTCGACGTCCCCGACACCCTTCTACAGAAGGCCTACCCCAACAAGGTAAAGAACTGCTCTTCCGACTATAGGAACGAGCTTCGTGGCCCCCGTAGCGAGCTAGCTAGCGACCTCGACCTCTCCCTAAACCTTAAAAACGACACCCTTAAGTCGCCGCCTGCGCCGCCGCCGCCTCCGCCACCTCCACCGCGCATCGCCAGCGCGGACGGTAAAGTCCCAACTAGCCTAGAGCCCGTAGAGGACGTCACCGACGCCAGCGTGCGCCCGTGCGCGAGGAACGGTCACCACCAGCCGCACATGGTCAAGATCGAGCTGAAGATCGAGCCGGAGAACCTCGAGGACGAGGACGAGAAGCCGCGAAAGGACGGCAAGCAAGCGGAGAACGACGCGTACCGCAGGAGCCCTTCGACCCTGGGCTCCCCAGACCTGAAGAACCCGTTCAAAGACTTCGACGACGAGGAGGACGAGGGAGTGAACGAAGACGCGAACGGTCAGAAGGAATCCAGCGTCGACGTGGACGTCGAGGAGGACTACCCGTTCGCCAAAGAGGACTACCCGACCATGCTTAAGACCTGCAGCGACGACTCCGCCAGTCCGAGGAGCTCCTCCGGCAGGTCCGACAGCACCGCTCCCCTGGACAGCAGTCTGGTGCTGAGGCATGCCAAAGCCAGAGACAAAGAGTCCCCGACGTACGACGCCAGAAGGATAGACCTGGGCTCCCCTTGCAGACCAGTGGTCCCCGAGATCAAGGTCGCTCCGAGGTTCGGCAGAACCAGGGACGCGACCTCCTTCGACAACCCGGCGTACGGTCTGGCCGACCTGCAGGACCTCCAGGGTCTTTTAATGAGATCCGACGAGGTTTCCGATTTGACTAGACTTATCGACGAACAATGCACGATCCCGAGACTACCCAGGGACCAGGACAGGACCTCTCCGGCTCGGAACAAGGAGCCCAGAGAGCTGCAGACCGATTCGACACCGGCGAAGTCGTTGAAAAGTGGCAAGACTCGCAGGCAGACGGAAGACCGCGGTAAAACGAAGGCGAAGACCAGGTCTCTGGACGTGGAGGAGCTGATCAGGTCTGGATCCAGCGAGGATCTCGTGGGCATAGAGTCGGGCAGCAGTTTGTCCTCGTCCTCGAGGCAGCGGCCGAAGAAGAAGCGTCACCAACAGATCTCCAGCGGATACTCCACGCTAAGGAGCGATGCGTCCACCGATCATGAGCACGCGGAGCGTAGCTTCCTGGTGGTCGGTGGGAGGCCATACCGCGAGGTGGCCGTCGACTGTCCGCCGGACTTCGTGCCGGTGACCAAGTGCCATCCCGTCTATCCCCCGCCAAACAAGACTCCCGGGAACAGCAAGCAGAACACGCTCGAGCCTAAACGGGAGCGAAACGGGACGACGACGACGGCCGTCGCGACGGTCGCGGCGGCCACCGCGGGGGATGACGGGACGACGGCCACCTCGTTGCCGTTGCCGTCGCCGACGACCGCGCCGTCCCGGCATCTCCCCCCGAACGAGCTCGCGTTCGCGATGCTGGCTGGTAGCGGCGACCAGTTCGCTACCACCGAGTCCTCCTCGTCTACCGTGGCCACGCGCACGCTAGACAGAAAACGCGAGTCCTCCACGAAGAAGGTAAGGTCCAAAGTCAAGAGTTTGCTTCTCGACAGCTTCCTATCTTTCGTGCACCACGAGCCCCGCCACCGCAAACCGCTTCCACGCCACGCTTCTACCGCGAGCATCGCACACCGTTCGCCCTCTAACAGCTCGCTGATCTATCTAAGCCCCAGCACGCGGCTCGAACCGAGCCAGGCCGCTCAGATGAAGCCCGCTTCCGGACACCTGCAGGTCCGCTTCTCGAAGGACCTGTCCTCGAGCGGACCCTGCAGCGTCGTCTTCGAGAGGTGCTCGCCGTTCGACCCTGTCGAAGGGAAACCTCCTCGGCCGAGACGCTTGTCGTTCGTGCAAGAGACCAATCAAAATTCCCGCAACTCTCTGCGCGAGTTGTCCACCGGTCGATCGGTGAACGATCGGTTCGCCGATCCGAGGAGCGATCGTCGTCGGGACGATCCCGACGAGTCGCCCAATACGCAAAATCAGAAAAATTCGAGGCTGTCTCTCGAGTACAAGCGCGACAAGCTCTCGCGGGGGCCCGACAGGCCCGCGGCCGGTCGGGAGCTATCCAGGAGCGACTCCGAGATTTCCCGCCCCCGCCTCGACTACTCCCGCTCCGGCCTGCGCCAATCCTGCCTCTCGGATTCGAATCTTGCGAGTAGAATCACCCCCTGGCGAACATCAGCCAGCGGTTCGAGCCGGCGCAAACTGGACGCTACCATCTTCGATGACTTCTCTGCCAGGATACGTACGTACGCTTCGTGCCAGGGCCTAGACCAACTCGAAACGCCACAGGTAAACTTTGCTTCGACTTTCTATGCTCCCTGCACCTGGGCAAGGGGGCCGTCGGGTTTTTCGCGGTTTCAGTTGACGATCGGAAGGTCTGGAGGATCTACTGTCACAGTAACGAGTCTTTGGGAATGTTCCTTACTTGGTCCAAAGTTGATGATCTTGGAGATATCGATCTCCATTAATGATAGACGTACACACCACCCTCCAAAAGTATTAGGTATAGATATGTACAGGTAACGATTGGGGGCTACTATAATTTTTTCAATTTATATCAAAGCTAATTAGTTCAAAATTGAACAAGTACATATATGTATATAGGGTGTTGTCGGACGGGTGGTGCCATCAGGCAGGAGGTGATTCTACCTGCAAAGCTTCAAACGAAAAAATTTCTTTTTTTCGACTTATCCTTGCACGTAGAATCACCTCCTGTCTGATAGTACCTCCCGTCTGGTAACACCCTGTATATACGTTTTACGTTGTTACAAATATAACGACAATTTGATAAAAGAAAATTCGATTTTACTTTCGTCAATATATCCACCATGTTTTGTAATTACTTCTTGAATTAATTTCGGCGTCTGTTTTATCAGTTATTCTATTATTTCTCATTCTCATCGATTCCATGCATTTTGTAGTGGGTTCCACGTATGAAGAAAACATATGGGGAAATCGATACGCGAGTCGTACCGAGCGAAGACTACGAAATAAACGCAGGATACGTTATCAATAAATAAAATGCTACAAATCGATAAACTAGTTGCATAAGCGACGAGCACTTATAACTTAATATGTATTTAATATGATGCCGCATAGCAGAATTGCACACATTACCTGAACTAAACGAAATATTACACTCTACACTGAATAAGCAAGTGTCCTAATACTTTTAGAAGGGGATGTACTTCTCGGTTGACCCGGCCTTCTTTGTAATTTTGGATACCACGTCAGCTTCCGTTATCGACGACGCGAATATTTCCGGGTTGTTTCTAGGTTCTTTGAAATTTTGGGGACGATGTCAACTCTTCTGTGCACGATAGACCCATAGAGACACTTGCCGAAAAAGCATCGAACGACCGTAACAGACTGCGGAAGAACCGTTTTCTTGGGTATCGATCTAAACGGCAAAACAAGAAACGCAGCCGTTGCATATTCGCGTCGGAGTTTCGCTCACCGAGCTTCCTAACTCATTTTTCATCGTTGGCATCCCCGCGAATTGCCGAACGCAGCAATTAGGGGAGCACAACGGGGATTTGTCTAGAAACTTGGGAATTCGCGAGAACTTCCGGAGTCTGTTAGTTGCCGAAGTTGGGTCGTTGATTCTTCGATCGTCGGCGAGGCCGAGCAAGAAACCCGGGGCTCCGTTTCTCACGGGGCACGGCGCAACAGAGAACGCATGCGGAACGGACACACTGTAGTAGACTTGGAAGGCATGGTAAAGTAGTCAGAGCCGATTGCGAACGCTGTCTGCGTAGTCGTAGAAAAACTGTCTCTCTCGTAGTGCAAGCGCCAGGCTCCTCTGTCGTCTCTATCTCCTGTAATCTTCTTCTCTCTCAACCTCTTCATCTAGTACTTCTGCATCTGCGTTCTCTCTCTCTCTGTCTTTCTCTTTCTGTCTCTTCTGTGCCGTTCGCTTCCGCGTGGTCGAGACCGGAAGCGGACGCGTGTCGGAGGACGTCTACGAGTGGTCGTCGTCGTCGTTGGAAGACGAAGAGCTTCTACGAACGACTTCTCACCAAGGGAGAATCGATTACGAAAAGAGAGTTTTTAGTTAAACCACTCGTTTTAGTCGCGATCGCGGCGGCCATCCGACGCCACGGCTGGATTAATGCGAGCCTGTTTCTTTTCGGAACGGATTTTTAGGCCGGTCTGAACGGGCTGAAACCTGCCATACCGCCGAGAGATCAAAAGAGGGCGCCTGCCAGACCGCCGAAAGATAACCTGCGTCTGTCCACGCAGAACAATAATGTGGAGACCACCGATTACGCCAATGCCGAGCCCACCCAGCAGCAGCTGCACTCCATCAGAAAATACCAGGTACGCTCATCGATCACTTCCGGTTCCACCGTCATCCCGTGAATTCGATTCGTCGAACGCTGGATCGTCTTCAAACGCGATCATTGAGGGAGGGGGTTGTCCTGTTCCGCGAATCTTTACGCTTCGCGTCGATGGAAAGCTTGAAATTACTTCTTGAGCAGGGCTGGGGAAAACTTGATATTTGAAATAGTAAATAGACTGTAAATATTTACATATATTTTCTCACGTGATAGAATAATAATAGTATTCCAATATATTTGAAATACTGTTACGTAACTACTATATCAAGGAACGTTCATTTGCCAAATTCTGTATTATATGAGAGTGTAAAAATATTTATAGTCTAGTTCAAAAATCTGTTCCTCCCCGGGTCTGTTCTTGAGCCGGCGATGCAGATCGCATGCTAACAACGGCTGCTAATTAAGGCCCTCGGCAAACAACGGTGTCTTTAACCTCCTAGGCACGACGCGCCACTATAGTGGCTTTCGCGAATGTCATGTTCCAGCACGACGCGACACTATGATGGCTTCCGCGGATGTTTCGTGCTTTACTCAATTGTATTATTAGTTATTAAAGCGAAAGTATAAGCATCATACCTTTAAGAAAAATGATAATTTAATCATGCAAACTTGATTCGAACGTGCTCACGTAGAGAACAGTATTGTCCGTCGTATGTCGCAGTGTAATTCGTAATTCGCGTCGAACTGTACCGTAGAGAGAAACAACCCCGCGCAAAATTCAGCCGTGTCTAAGAGGTTGAGCAAAATGAATTTTTCAACCGGTGTGCCAAACGAACCCGATGTTCAACGGGATTTTATGGTCCCCGTTTCGCTGGATTACCGCGACGCGCTTCGTTTCGAAATTCCCGGTTTCCAGAGGCAAAATTCCGCCCAGTCGAGTTGCGCAATCGGCGACCGCGGCGGTCTATGCCGCATAATGATCGTTTATACGATACTCGCGTCAGCGGAACACGAAACGCAACAACAAAAGGAGTTAACCATCGTCCCGACGATTATGCGGAAAGACAATGTACGATTTCGCGGAGCGACGACACCCGGGGCACCGTTCACATTCCAGCTCGGCACGGTGATGCCGATTGTTAACCGATCTGTTGCTAAGTGAAATAACACTTGCACGCCACGTCGTCGACGCCAGTTCTGGCAAAGATAAGGAACGACGTGTGTACTACGTAATTCCAGGCCGAGTCGTTAGCCGAGCTTTTTCGCCTCGCTCTCCGGCTTCGATCTTCCGACCCTAAAACTCAGTCGCGTTACGGACTCGGTCGTTCTAACGTCGAGAACCTTTTAAATTGGAGCCGAATGCGAAATGTCGCACGGTCTGCGAAAACGTTCAACAGCGGACGAAATATGAAATCGTAGTAGGATTTTCGCGAGAATTTGTGTAACAGAGTTTCGCCGGTTGTTGATTGCGAACCTAAAATCGTAGTAATGTTTAACTTAGCCATTCATTAGTAACAAATACTTTCAGGAATAAGATAACGAAGTCCTGAATTTTTAATTAATATTTTTATGTATTAGTGCACAATATAACAAAATTAGATAACGGATTAAAACCATGATTTTAGTAGAACTCATTCGAAGTGGACTTAACAAATACTTATTATCTTTTGCATCATATCAACCAGCAAGAATTGACATAAAACTATTATTCTATAATGTTGCAATCGGGTTTTTTCATCGACTTTCTGGATTTCTTATACTTATTGACACTGGAACTGCCGATCCCTATCCGCGATATTGTACACAATTTTACGAGTATGACAAGATTGGATTTATTTCAATTTCGTGCGATTTCTATTACAATATATGCTTGAAAGATTTTTATAATATCAAGAATTGCAAAGAAACGATTAGAACGGTATCGTAACTCATACAGACAATATTTGTTATGGATGGGGTGGCTTTGCGCACGGTGCGTCGTTATTCCCGGCTAAAAAATTCATTTTCCGCGCGTTATCCCCGCGCCAGCGGTTCTCCGGGTCAAGATTTCCCTGAGAACGATTTTCCAAGCGGCAAGACCGCGTCGGCCGTCGATTAGAAAATTGCCTAACGATCCGCGCGCGCATACCTCCGCGCGAGCTGGTGCATCCCACGGTTGTTCTCCGGGGCCGAGGATCGTTTTGCATACGCCTTTGCACGCGCGTGCAACAGCTGCGAGCAGCCGCGCGCTCCCGCTTGTCGCCAGGCATCGCCGATTAATTTCCCGCCGCGTGCAAACGTTTCCACCGCTCAAATAGGAAATTCGAAATCTATAGAAACGGCCGCGCCGACACCGATACGCTCCTTCGGCGACCATTGTGTGCCCGGGATCCGTAATTTCCTGTTCGAACCTGGGCAACCCTGTCCCTTTAAACAACGAATCGTCGCGCAATGCTCTGGCGAAACAGCGGTCTATGGCAGAAATTATTTTAGCGTCGTTTCAAGGCTCAAAGTTATAGTACAGTAGGTCTACGAATTCGTCTCGACACCAGTTCGAATATTATCGAGTCAAAAATATGTAATAATGTAAAAATATGTAACAATTGAATGAGATTTTACATAAAATAAGTCTCATTTGATCAACTTCTAGCAGTTTTTCTGTAGGCCTTTCGATAGTTTAAATATGTATTGCAATGTTTATTGTTGTCATTTTATAATTAATGAACCCACTTTGCACTTGTGAGCTATATATAACTTTACACTTATAACATGTATGTATGTACGCTGTGGTCGTTTGAGCAGGAAGAACGGCATTGATGCATTAGGTTTCACATGAGGCTCGATATTGTCTTGTTTAATTACAGCTAGATGACGCGATTAGTATTTCAACGTTTGTACATAAAATAAAAAATTGATACATGATACAATAACATATATTACATACATTGTATATTACATACAATACAAACTTATATATTCATACTCTATAATAATTAGTTTAACAAACTTTTCATTAGTTGGTCTTAATATCGTTACATATAATTACAGAGCCGTCTGAATAAACTAATATTTTAGTAGTATCAAAGTATCGAAGTATCAAAGTTGGAAAATTGAATTTCGGTCGTGGATCGCAGCTCGGCCAGACCACAGTGCATCGCGTCGCGTCGATTCCCGTCGCCTTTACAATCTTACGCAACGCTAAATTATTCATGCGGAATGCCAGAGCCGTGTTCCGCGTCGCATACTTCTCTCCCGATTCTGCCCGAAATGCTCAGCAACCTCTTGATCACCGTTTTCAGGACATGCTTCGTTAATCATTGTTTTCCCGACCTCCGGTTTCCCATTAAACCTAGGTAATTTACTTAACGAATCGACGAATACTGTGATAGTTCCTGTCAAAGGGAACAATTATTGTTTCTCCTGACTTTGTGAACGAGAACGTCACCTCGAGTCTCCTAAACATAGATCGTAAGATTCGCGTGTCTTTATTAATTCCTTGCAGTACGATTTCTTTCAGAACTTCGTTGATCAGCACTTCTTCGTCCTTCATAATTCCTTGATAAAATCAGAGAATTTTTGTTTCTCGAATGTCTTCATTGACTTTCGTTCCTGAGTTTTCGTGACAAATTTTTGTTTCGATGTAAACAAAAGTTAATAACATTCATATTTGTGGATCTTGCATAAAATCTTCGTCGCAGAGTCTGATTCGTTGTCATTAAATTGCGGATCTTTATGCAAAATAAAAATTGCCTACATTAATTGCATTAAACAAGAGTTGAACAAAGATGAATTTTTCCCTTCGATATTTTCAACACATTGCACATAGTGTGGCAGGATTCTTACATTTTTCTAACGTCTTCTTGTATTCAACTCGCTCACTTTTGCCGTAAATACATAAAATCCGCAATCTAGAGGTGCTTTGATATCATATAGCTCCTATCTAAAAAATTTGTTCTCATTAAAAACGGTTAGCATGCCTTCTAGCGAGACATAAAAGTCACCTGAGTTAAAAAATAATCGAACTCCGAATCAAAGCAAGACGCTAACAAATAACAATTTTCTCACTACCGAAAATGGTCCAACGAACTTATTATAATATTTAAGATTGCGTTTAAACTCTAGATAATTTTTTGTATTCGATCTAGCCGAGTCTCGAAAAAGACACCAAATTCAAACTGAAAAAGTGAAGCAGCCCTTCGAGGACCCACCCCAATCTCCTCTGCCGCAATGGAGTCGAAGCTGCAGCATGATATCGCAGTCGAGAGTGGCCGATTAGAAAATGTCCCGGCCCCGCTACGGTGGTTCTGAGAAATGCCAGAAGCAGAACAACCCGCGACGGACACGCTTTTAAAATCCTTTCGCGCCAGCCGCCTTAAGTCAAGTGTGGTCTGGAATGTAAAGAACCCCCCGTGCACAATGGTCTAAGATTACAAGGCTCGAGTGTAACGTTACGGCGTTTTTCGATAGGTGTGTAGACCGTCGGCTGACTCAGTCGGTCAGGCCTGTTTCGTTTCCCCTTCCACGACCATGACCCCGCTTTTCCCTGGGCTCTATTACCGGGAAACCACATTTTTTCTACACGGACCTCGTAACGCCGCCGAGAGAAACAGACCCCTGGAATCATCTCCCATGAACTATAACGAGTGATCTTCCCGTCGTTACGATGATACTGGTCGCATCACTCCGGGTCCCTGGTGTGGAACGCAACCTGTTAATGTGCACCGACCGCCACGTTGCCATAGACAGACCTTCTTCTTGCCACCTTGCTCTACAGGGTGTCCGACGATTCGTCGAACGACCCAAGATGCGCTTCTTTAGCTTCGAAGTAAATTGTTTGTTTTTCTTTCGCTGGATCTTCGGGATCTTTGGAATTTGCCTGTCGAGGAATTTCTTTTGCTAGGAGGTAGTTTATTTTGTAGGTGATTTGCGGACAGGAAGTGTTCTTCTTTACGCAAATGCGGAAACGTTGCAAACCAGCACAGGATTTCTTGCATGAATCGGGTAGATCGGGATTAATAAGAGTCCTTCATCGGCAGGCATCGTTGAAACGTTCAGCTCCCGTATGATCGTCTTTTTTAGTGTTAATTTAGTGTTCTATTAAGTTTTTTCCATGTTACATGTTTTTCCTGTTCGTGTATTCCCATTGGCAATTTGCAGAACAGCGATCAAGGTGCTCGAAACAGTATATTGGTCAAATGTTTGTTCTATATTGGGGGTGGATTTTGCAGCAGGTCTATTGATAGAACTTCTCTCAGAATGTCTTTTCTATTTTCACAGCAACAATTCCTACAATTTCAAAGCTAAAACCGTACCGAAATACATCGAAAACATTCAAAGTATACCTAAATACGTCTGCCACGTTTCACAAAGACACTTCGTCAACTAATTCTGCCAATCGTTGTACCAAGAAAAGATCAACTGATAGTGACAAGATTCAGAATCAGTCATACATTCCATACACACTTCTACCTTGTCGCCGAAACTGTTTTTTCGAGCAACTGTGCTAAATATAGACAGGAAGGGGTAGAATATCGTTTGCCTTTCCCAGAAGTACACAAACAGCGGATTCATGTAAGATAGTCAGCCTTTCGAAAAGAGATCGGACTTCACCATTTAATATAAATGCAGACCCTTAATTACATTATTTATTAATTACACGCCCTTCCAACGCGAGCGCTAATAAGCCGGCTGCGGATTTTATGCATTTATAAGAATATAAAATGGCGAAGGCTTAAGAAGAATTTGATAACATTGTGACACTATTTTCATCTTATTAAAATTATTAAAAGAAACAATTTATTTTTACTGAATTTCTATTTCTTACAATCGTCTTCTAAAATGTTTATTTTGCATACAAATTCACGGTCTAGTAATAACTTAAGAGAGCGACTTGATCTCAAACGCTAAATTGAAAAGAAAAAAAGACCGTCGTCGAGTTACTCCTTAAAAAATTCCCAGAGAGCACTCTGTTGGAGTCAGGGCGAATATCGTCAAGAACAATTCTCCGTTCGACTGCTATTAAAAATATCGAAGCCTGTTAGTGAAAATATTTGATCGGTCGTACGGATAGCATAGTTAGCCTTCGTTGATCCTCTTTTCTGTTCGAGCTTCCCTAAACCCAGGATTCAAGTGCAGAGAGCTCTGATTCGGTCGGCGGGACGATTCCCAGCCGTAGTCGTAGGAAATCCATCGAATCGGTATGAGGTGACGCTCGCGAAGCCTTACTCCGGTTGCAGCGAGAGTGACCGGGGCTTCGTCCAAGTATTTTTGCCCGGGCGTGTTACATAAATCGGCTGGGCGACGCGTTCGCAGAGCATTTTTCCGGGCTTTATCGGCCGGTGGGCGTCGATCGTGAATTGGTTCGCCGAACCACGATATCGCGTCGATTCCCGGCCGAATTTATTGCCGCAGATAGTACGGATCGATTTAATTTTCGCGAGGCTCGCATTCCGCTTGCTGCGATCCAGTGAGCGTCGCCGATCGGCGAGTTTGCTTGCTTGATGTTAGATAGAGCGCCTCACGCTCCGCCATAGATGTTCACCGCCGCACAGTGCGCCGTGTATACGAGCATAATCATAACTTCGAAGATAATCGATTTTCGTTCAAATTGACTTAATAATTTGTCGAAGGAGATACAAAGATATTCAATGCTTTGCATGGGAAGATTGTATGATCTCATAAAGAAAATTCTTGTCATATTTAGCTTTTATCGAAGGCTTAAAACTGTTACGCTGATTTTCATAAACACAATTTATTGTTAGCCGAATAACTAATAGCTCTTGTCCGAAAGAATTTTTCATCAGTTTTCCATTGGTGCCTGAAAATTCGTAGCGATCGTTTCGCATCTATGGATTCGAGATCGGTTATGGCTATATATTTTGTTAAATAACTCCGAAGGTCGCAACTTTTTGCAAAAAGGTTTTTATAATGTAAATGTACTTTTATAATACCGACGAATATGTTTCAATAGGATTCCCATGATATTTTGAGCTTTTTTTCAAACCTTATCTAATGTGTAGAAAAATAATTCGAACTTAATTATTTCATTTCGGGTCAATTATTATATTGCATATAAGTACTATAAAATTTCTATAAAGATTGCTTCGTAAAGTGACCTTTTGTTCATATGATAATGCAAGCAAGCTGCGTTGCAAACCAACGTACTATTTGATCTTCCCAATATTTGCTCTGAGAGATCGCTCGAAATTAATAACGGCCCAATTTTTGAACATTCTATTGTTAAATATGATTTAGACATTTTAACACATCGTACACATAGTTTTGAATAGATACGATGCGGTGAGTTTTTTGAATTTTGTCCGTTGACGGCTGCACTGTGCGCCGCCCTATTCGCCGTTTACGCCCTTACGGTTCTGCCTCGTCGTTGTTGCCGGTGTCTGTTCTGCCTTGTTCTGCCTTGTTCTGCTTCTTTCGCCGAGCGTACCGGCCACGAGATGCGTGGGAAACGAGGTAGGTAAACGCAAGGTCCAAGGACGCGATCGGCGCAACGCTCGTTTCTCATGCTGTTGCCAGCTATGCGCCCTTCGGCGAGCATAATGCCCAATTGTGTCGGTCAGGTCGTGACCAGTCCGATGCGTCAGTCGATTCACGTTCGATCTCGCCAGGTTCGGAAACCCGGAAATCTAGGAAGATACCTTGGAATTCGTGGAGTCACTCGCCCGAAACGTAATCGGCTTTCTTCTTCGACAATAGACTTCGGGGGATGATGTTACCCTCTGTTGAAATCGCAGAATTTTTATCCGGAAGACACACTTCGGCTATTCGCACCTTCTCCGGCCCTACTTTCATACTTTGTAGAACGGGTCTTTTGAAAATGATTTTTACCCAGCTTTTTAACCTTCGCAGTATCAGTGGTTGGTCGTTCACGCAAAGCCCCATAATTGGGTTCAAACGAACCCATGAGCCTGTTTGTACGAACATTTTGAACGAAAATGTTGCTGTTATTATCGTTATTATTATTACTATTATTATTACCGTTATCTTATTGTATTCTGTTTTTGAATTTCTAAGGGGAGTTGTACTAATCATATAATTGAACGATACGAGAGTTACCGCTCTGATGTAAACAAACGGCAGACGGCATCAAGTGTCAAACAGTTCAAGCTGGCCTCGAGCTCTGGGTCTGAAAAGACCCGGACGAGGTACGGTGAGGGTTCGAGACACGAGCGAGAAAATTCTGCGATTTTATCCCTGAGACGATTGAAGAAAAGCAAACTAATGTTCTGGGTTCGCCAATCTGATTCCCGAAATAAACTTATTCTCAGTTTCCGCGTGAACGTCTTCCTTATGCCCGATCGATGTTCGTGGCCCGATTAACTCGACGAAATTACGTAAATCGTTGGCTGCGAGGTAAGGTAATTAAATGTTCCCCACCGATGCCTCTGTCCCCCCCCCTATATTTTTCTATGAGTGTCTCTTTCTCTCTGTGTCTCACTTTTTCTCTTCCTTGAGCAACGATGAGATGTTCCGCGTCGCAGCCCGATGGAAGATCAAATTAAGAAGTCCGCAGTCCCAGGAAATTATCGGATCTGGCCCCCGCCCGCGAGGTTGTCAGAGAGACCGTAAATCGATGATCTGATTATAGGAGCAGCTGCGGAAACGGAAGGATGAGGAGGAGAGGCAGGAGATACTCAATCAATCTCTGCGAGGATCGACGAAGCTCCAGGCGTTGGAGAGCCACGCGACCAGCCTCGTGGGCCAGGAGAATCCTGCTTACGCACAGGACGAGGTGACCACCGTCGCCAGACCTAGCCATGTCTTCGCAAAAACGGTGCAGGATGTCGAGGAACCTCCCAGGCCCCTCAGTAAGTCATATCGCTCGCGTCAAATTCGTCGAAAATCTGCCAAAACTCGGCTCTAGCTAACTAGCTGAACATGCTTGAATCAAAAAATTGAAGTTCGACTCCGACGGTGCCTAATCTGTCGAGAAATTGTTATAGGAGCTGTTAGCTACGCTTGCATTAGGTTGCAAGTTACAAAGTTCTTGTCAATATAATACATTATTTATACTATTAAAATTTGAAAATTATATAAATCGATTTATAATTACAGTTTAACCGCTGATGCCGGCACTAATTTGTCACTATTTAATTGAAATATCTAATTCAAACTCTTATTTAAATGTTAAATTTAATTTTTAAATTATATCATCAAAGTTATTTAAATTCTAAATTGGACATAAATTCTAAATGAAACATAAATTTTATTTATAAGTAAGATCTTACGAGTATCCTCGTATCCACAATTTAAAATTTAATGCATAATTATTTAAAGAAACTCGTGCAAAAGGATACTGTCTCATACAAATACGATATTTAAAGATTGTGTTCAGCTTTTAGATAATTGTGGGCGCAATCGGACGCCAGAGCTCTCAAGATGGCGGCCATCTTTGCGGCCCTCGTAGCTAGAGATCGTTCCTTTGCTCTTTGAAGATAGGGAGTAGGATTTGGTTAGAATATGGACGACGAAATGCATGTCTGCTTGAATGCGGAACCTAGTCGGGACATTTTTCACGAAATTTTATCTCGTCCCGTTTCTTAAGGAGATCATCTTTTTCTGAGACAGTGTATTATACGCCACCCTCGTCGTCGGCGCCTCTTGACTCGATGGCAGGCTAACGACACTCGTTGCCCTATTAGGGCAACTATAAGACCCTGCTTGTATCTACATAACTCGATTGTCGGCCCTTTTTCACGTTTTGCTCTCGAGATTCATGGGATCGTTGCGCCAAGGGTTGCTAAGGGTGCCGCCATCTTGCTCTGGAACCGAAATCTTGCCGAATCTCGTAGCGCTTTCGAGTAATTAGCTTTCCCAGGCACGATCCACTCGAGCAGAGGATCTAAAATCGAGTCAGCCTAAATCAATGTTCTAATTATTACAATGTCGTCGGAGGAAACACTTTACAATGAAGGATCTCCGGCAGTTGCAAAGCTAATTAACGAAATTTGCAAGCAAAATAGAATGTCGCATTTGAAATGTTGAATTAGGGGTTCTGGTTGGACTCTTGAGAATGTCCGAATAATCTGTGTGTCCACATTTCAGAGTATGGAGAGGTGGTGGCGACCCTGGAAAGGTTACAGCTCCAGCTGCGTAGCATTTCCGGCGCTCTGGGAATCTCGGGGCCCGGCGTAGAAGCGGAACTCGAAGCTGTGCGAACCCTACTGGTCCAGAACCGATTCGTCTCCGCCTTGGCCACCCATCACGTCTTGAAGAGCAAGCTACGATCGAATAAAGTTCTGAAGCATCACACGGAGGACGCGTCCACATTGGCCCGGGATGTGCGTAAACCCAATAGTCCCCCCGCGATGCAAGACAAATGGTCGACAGGCTGCTATTCTCCACTGTCCTCTTAACACTTTACCGACCGTTAGCTATTGAACGTCCTTATATGCGCCTTTTTATTCTTATAGAAATGTTAAATCAAACTTTGTGAAAGTGCTTACACAAATGCAGATGAATTTGCTTCATCTGTTTTATTTATTTTATCTTTATGTTATTTATTCGATTCATCGCGAGATATATTTAACACTTTACCGACCGGTAGCGGTTCGAACATACTATGCCCTTTTCACCGCCCACTCAGCCGCAGATCGTCCGAGACACCGGCTCGGTTTCGGCCTAGACTGACGAGCGGGAATATATGCGCTTTTCTTAAGGGCTAAAGCTTCGAGAAAAGCACCGATTATCTGAATAAAGAATGCGAAATGCTTGCTGCTTGCTACTTGTCAGTCTAGCCTAACCAAATCTAACAGAAAGATCAAAAGTCGATTAATCGACGACCGGTCGGTAAGCGCTGTGGAGCGAAAGTTGAATAATCGACGGCCGGTCGGTAAAGTGTTAATATTTAAAAACATAATAATATGGTTAGTTAATGGATAATCATGGTTTATGGTAATACAACTTAACACTTCAACCTCAATAATAGATAACAAATTATTGGTTGCCATCACTGCCGATTCACAGGCTACCTATAGGGGTAAAAAGCCGATTTATAGGCTACCGGATCCAAGAAGCCGATTAATTAGCTACTGGTTGGTTAAAGTGTTAACAGCCACGCACCGATAGCGTCGACGGTTGGCAAGGCTGCCGTGTTCCTCGCGTGTCCCTCTCGGCCATTTGTCCCTCGTCTAGTCAAACCGCGATCTCTAAAGTAACGAGCTCGTTATGGCGAATTGTTGTTTTAGTGCGTGGAGATTTTGGAGAAGTGGCAGTCGTCGTCGACAGCAACAGGTGTCGGCGGAGCGGAAACGATAACGGCCGTCGAGGAGCTGAACGGAATCCTGACGAGCTACGACATGGAGGCGCTGCTTCTCGCGCACGATTCGATCGTCTCCTACGTCGACGGCCAGCAGAGGAAGCAGAGCCCGTCGTCCTCGTCGCCCAGCGGACCTCCCAGCCCTACGTCCAGCTGGAGAGGTGGGTCCAGGGCGGTGGACAACATTAAAGTCATCCGGATCGAGAAGACGAATGAACCCTTGGGTGCTACCGTTAGAAACGAGGGCGATGCTGTCATTATAGGTAACTTCTCCCAAATTAAAACATTCGACGACTCGAAAGAGCAGCGGTTTTCAATTGAACGATGGTCGAAGGTCGCGTGGTACGAGGCGGGGCTGCGGACAAGTCGGGTCTTCTTCACGAAGGCGACGAGGTTCTTGAGGTGAACGGAGTCGAAATGCGCGGGAAAAGTGTGAACGAGGTTTGCGACATCCTGGCGGGGATGCAGGGCAGTCTGACTTTCTTAGTGCTGCCAGCTCCCTCGAGTCACTGGAACAACCTGACGAGTCGAAGAGACGACAACAACCAGGTAGCTAAATGTTCTCCTGCTCGGGAGACGTATTAAATAGATGTTTATTCAGTAATTTAGGGGGAATACACCTAATCTTAACTGTATCGAAATATAACCGAGTCTTCGTTACTTCCAGATACAGCACATACGAGCGCACTTCGATTACGATCCCGAAGAGGACCCTTATATACCCTGTCGAGAATTGGGCGTCAGCTTCCAGAAGGGCGACGTGCTGCACGTGATCTCGCAGGAGGATCCAAACTGGTGGCAGGCGTACAGAGAAGGCGAGGAGGATCAAACCCTGGCTGGTCTCATTCCCAGCAAAGCCTTCCAGAACCAGTAAGTCGATCGATCTTACGGCGCCAGCCTGATTTAACTGTCCTTGACATTTTGCTTGACCTTTGCCTGTTTTGCTTAGACGAGAGTCGATGAAGCAGACGATCGCCGGCGACAAATCGACCGTACGCAGCTCGAAGAAGTCCAGCACGCTGCTCTGCGCTCGGAAGAACCCGAAGAAGAAGAAGCGGAATAAATTCGGAGCGAATTACAACGACGACGGTTATCCGCATTACGCAACGACTGCCATCGACGGTAGATATCGGAGGGTGATAGCGTGCTGCTAGCGATGGCTAATATTTGCGGTCTACTAATGTCTCTCGTTCACGCGTTCCGTTTAGATTACGACAGCGAGGAGGTGCTAACGTACGAGGAAGTCGCGTTGTACTTCCCCAGGGCGAACCACAAGAGACCGATCGTCCTAATCGGGCCACCGAACATTGGCAGACACGAGCTGAGACAGAGACTGATGCAGGACAGCGAGCGTTTTGCAGCGGCAATTCCTCGTAAGCCGTTCAAACCCATACAAATCACCCTAGAGACACGTTCCTCGAGACTTGCAAGGGATGCACGCGATTTCGTTGATCGATATTGCTGAACAAGCCGAGACCGTGGTAAACACACTAACGAGGGATTAGGTTGAGCGTATTTAGGTATTTGTCGGGCTATTTTCTCTTGAAGAGTTAAAATTACTACCTCGGGATCGCGTCGTGTATTCTGACACACAACGTCGACATTTAACCCCTCAGTTTCTGTATGTTTAAACCCTTTGCGTTACAATCTCTTTCACAACTGCGCTGATCGACACTTTCTCGTCCTTCATAATTTCCTTTAATTTTTGTTTCTTGTATAGCTTCATTTATTTCCATCTTTGAACATTGATAAGAGAAGAGTCGAAGTTTGATATAGAATAACAACTACATTTAGTATAAGCTTAGATTAAGTATAACGTTATAGTGCACGGTTTTAACACCGTTATCTGCAGGTTCGGTTTACTAAATTTTCGTCCGGTATTTCATAACGTTTAATATCAATAAATGCTACGTGCGGCTTGTTCGATAAATAATTGTTCGAAATAAGTTCCCGGTATCCTCGCTACACTACTCTACCAAGAACCGTTTATTCCAGACACGAGTCGTCCCCGGAAGGACTCGGAAGTAGACGGACAGGACTACCACTTCATTTCACGGTCTCAGTTCGAGTCGGATATCCTCGGCCGGAAGTTCGTCGAGCACGGTGAATACGAGAAGGCATACTACGGCACGTCAGTGGAGGCGATACGGACCGTGGTGAACTCCGGGAAAATCTGTGTTCTGAACCTGCACCCGCAGAGCCTGAAGATCCTCCGTAACTCGGACCTGAAGCCCTACGTGGTGTTCGTTGCGCCGCCGAGCCTGGAGAAGCTCCGGCAGAAGAGGATCAAGAACAACGAGAGCTTCAAGGAGGAGGAACTGAAAGATATAATCGAGAAGGCGCGGGAGATGGAGGACAAGTACGGCCACCTGTTCGACATGATCATCATAAACACCGACACGGATCGAGCGTACAACGATCTGCTGACGGAGATCAACTCCCTGGAGAGGGAGCCGCAATGGGTCCCCGCGTCCTGGATAGATTAACGAGAGAAGCCAGCTTCCGAGCGCGAGCCACCCTTTAAAACCAGGTCTAGCTACCCCGCGGACCGGGTCTAGCAGCCTCGCGGACCTTGTCGCGAGGTGCGGAGAGGGCCAGTAGCACAGCGGAAATGAAAGAGCAAGCTCCAAAGGCTAACCCGAGGCTCCTCAAAGGACTCGTTCTTCTATCTGGTGCCTGTTATACAATATTACGTTTCGTACACGCGCGCGTATCAAAACACTCGTTGCCAGACTATCGTACTCCAAGTACCGCTGGTTTCGGCGTAGTCTTCCGTGTTGCATTCGTCGTTGCCATCAGATGTTCTTCGAGGATCGTCGCCGACGTCTCAGCGTCCACGAGCCCCAGCCCCTGTCGTGTCACGACTCTTCGTTCCTCGACCGGGCCTCGGAAAACACGAGCGCCACAACCTTGGAGTCGAATCCTGCAGACGGTCACGATCGCGCTCCACGCGACCCTCAGGATCTCGCTCCGCGAGTCCTCCTCGAGCTTCGGCACCTCCGTCGCTGGGTCCGCTGGCTCGAGGCTGGCTCGGGACACTAGTTTTAACTCGCGAACGATATCCGATCCCAAGGGAAAACCGCCGCAGCTCCGCGTAAGATACACAAACGTTTCCCAAAGATGAATCCTGAAAGAGATCGGCCTTCTTTCAGCAACTCACCGACTTCCTGCCGGACACGGCCGCGAGCGATACCGAACCACCAGCCACCTAGTGCAATCAGGAGCGTTCTCGAATCGTCTAGGAACTTGAGGACCCGGCATGAACTCCTGTTTGCCGCGTTCCAAGCCGGAAGGGACTCGACGTGACCGCGTTCCTCGCGATCACGGAATTCCCATGAATTCCCATCGTTCCCATCGTTCGACGTAGAGACCCCCACTATCTCTTTCTATCCTCCGTCTCTCCCCACATCTTTCCCTTCATCCCTCTATCTCTCTATCTCTTTCCCTATCTCGTGTTTGTTTAGTCAAGTGAGTCGTACACCCTCTACCCCCCTCCCACCCTTCAGCCCGTAGACCTCGTTAAATACGATAGAGTTAGGCTCGTGTGGTGCGAATCCGTGTGAACAGACTTTTCGAGAAAACGGTGACGGAACCGGCCGATCCGGTGTATCTTCCTCGGCCAAACGAACGGACGATCGTTTCCGCTCATTTTCCACTTGTTTACGACTAGCAATAATCAACAGTGTTTAACGGGTCGATCCCGCTGAGATACAGGTCTCGTGGCTCCAGGATTTTCTGACCTATCCCCCCCCGGAGGGTACTACGAACTTCTTTCGGTCCGCCTGGCTCGCTGTTAGTCGCCAGAGTGCCCGCCACCTTGAAATTCATTTAAAATTATTCATCGTGCTTGCCATTCTCCATTTATTCGATGTTGGAAGGCAGAAGTTGCGCGGTTATGGCGTTCGAATAGCTACTTCCGGATAAGGTGCAACTTCCTTGTGATTACTATTACTTTTTCACGAAGTCCTAAACCATTGTCATGGCAACTCGAAGCGTTTCTGTTATGTCGGACGGGCGCCGCGATCAACGGCGAAGCGGGAGGACCGTTCCTCTCCTAGTTTACTCGAAAATTCTCGATCTGAATCTTGACGCATGTGTCAGTATTTGTTCCCGGCGCGGAAATGCGAAAAGACGGGCCGGCGAACCGGTTGGAGAGGAGAAGTGTCGCGCGGCACGATCTCGGTGTCGCTTAAAGACCAGCCGAACGATAGAGAGAGAGAGAAAGGCTTGGCCGCGATCGGATTCGCGTAATCGTCGACTTCGTCTCGGGACGTTGTGCCAATTTGAATGGTAACGATGTGCCAAAATGGCGTCCCGAGGCTGTTGTCCTGTCCAGGTGAGACCGGTCGGGCTTGTGCTAATTGGGATTAGGGGACGCGCGAAACGAGAACGGAATTGGCTAGAAACGCGGCGGGAAGTCCACGGAACACGCTCAACGACACCCAAACCCGTGTGTCCGCCGTTACATTGTTTCTGTAAATATTTGTGCACTTGTATAGAAACAGAGATCACGAATAAGAGGTTTATCGTTATTATTGTCCTTAGTATTATTATTGTCATTATTCTAATTAATTATTATTCTTATTCTTATTATTCTAATTATTATTATTCTAATTCTAATTATTATTTTTATTCTGGTTATTCTGATTATTCGATTCACTACTGCGTACTCTTTTTCTCGAGCGCGGCCGACGGGCATTGGCGACCACCGGTTTCCAGAGTCCTTCGAGGACCATGATTCTCTTTGCGCTTAGACTGCGGAACTTTGTACAGTTAGAGGATTGTTTGGAAAATTTTCGCCTGTCTGGTTTAGCCAATTTTGGTGAAATCTTGTTTCGATTCTCTTCTTATGGGAATTCGCATAATTTTTCATAGCTCGCCGAATGCGGCGTGCTCTTCGTAGTTGTTTTATAGATGCATCGTAATTAGATTGGGGAATCCTTTGCACTCTTAAGATACAATTAGAAGCGTGTATCGACAGGAATTGACTGCCAACGGAACGACGTACTTCCCTTATTCTGATTTTCACGGAATAAGTTGTCGCGACTAAGTTCGTGCAAGGATCCGCAGTCCAGCGATCGCGGAAGGATCCTAAACGTGCGTGACGCAACGTCCGGTGCCCGTCGGCATTCTCTGTACATTGAACGAAAAGCAGCATGATTCCGTTTATCCGACGAACAGCCGACTTTATGTGTAAAATAAACGTACAACTTGGAAAGAGATACGTTATCTATGATGTATAGGTGCATATACGTTTTTGTATATACGTACGGTATATACGCACACGTACACACGCGAATACACGTACATACTAACATACACACACGGAGACAGACACAGGAACACACAAGTGTATACTGCGAGAGCGAGAAAGATACGATACAGGAATATCAAAATTCAGCGAGTATTTTGTTAAGATCGACTCTCGTTGTTGACTCCTCCCCAGAAAACCCCCTCGACAACCAACCCCTCGTCCAGGGGAGGCCAGGATGATTTCGCGGTGCTCGTTACCTCCAGCTCTCCTTCTTCCATGTTCGTTCATCGATGTCATTATTTTACCCCCATGCATCTGCATTTCTGCTTCATCCCTTGCCCTGTGATTTCTTTCGCAGTCGCACTAATTAGAAATTTTAAGGGAAGTTTCTCCTATGCGGCACGGTGTAATTTGGGAGACGCGCTGTTGAAACTATAGAGTGAGTCGTTCTAAAAAGGCGTCCTCTCTTTATCCACGAGTTTTACCTGCCTTCTTCTAAGAATTTAAACATTGCGGTTTTGTAAATAATTGTTTCAACTGGCAAAAGCGTAATATTATTGAATTGACAGTGGCTGAATGGCTGTAACAAGAAAATAGAATTTTATTTGAATATGAAAATGATTGGTGGCGGTTCGAGGACTGTTGCGATATCATAGTGTAAGGGGTCAACCACCCTTAGTGGGCCAAAACTCTCCCTCTACCCAAAAGAAACCGCGGAAGCCACGGATTTCCTCGTTCGACTGTATTCAATAAGATGCGGTAGAGAGTTGTGTAAGGTCGTCTTAGAAAATCGGTGGTGTGTTAGTGTTTAAACAAGAAAATAAAATCAGTCGTGACTCGTCGCCGTCGCGTTAGATCGTCTGCCCCCGAGCCGTCGTCGGCGACGGGGGCCGTCGGAACGGATCGTTTCTGCTTCCTATTTTAACCTTTCAACCGGGAATGACGAGTTATCTCGTCGTTCGCAGCTGCCGTCACCTCTCGGTAACTATTCAGTTTCTACATGATCCAGCAAACGATAATTCTTCCACTTTGTTGTCGTCCATATCGAAACGCTATCCCTGGCAGAATAATATGCCGAAATATTGTAAATATGCTTGTCGACTGAATTACTTGAGCATTTATTAAACATAAAAAAAGTGATGTCTCGTGTACATTGGGAAAAAAGCATTTGAAAAATGATAAATGCTCGTATCTTTGTACGAAATACGAAAGAACGTGTTGTCTGCCATCATGTGACCATTATGTGAAAATTTAAGTACCTTGACAAGACATAATATTTCCTTTATGGTTAATCTTTTCACTGCTGCAAACGTATATTTGCGATATTTCTATTATATCTATTATAATACACTATAAATTATAATATATTATAATAGATTTATTATTATTTACGGTATATCCATTATATCTATTATAATCTATAATATATTATAATATGTTACAATCAATAATGTGTTATAATATATTGTAATCAATAATATATTATAAGATATCATAAACTATAATAGATATAATAGACATATCGTAAATATACGTCTGCAACAGTGAAAAGGTTAAAGAAAATATTTCACACAGAGAACAAACGACTTGTGCACTTAATTTATTTGATGTAACACTTTCTGCCAAGGATGTATATCGTATACACGCCGAATGTGATGAAACTTTTCTATTCACGGTACTCCATTGACTGTTTTACGTCTTCCTGAGCGTTCGCAATCGAAAAGACTTCCGGTTGAAGGGCTAAAAACCAAACGAGCGCTCGTCGATCGTCACGCGCTGTGTCGTAATCGAAATTTGGCTCCATGATTCCCCGTTTTCACTCGTATACGTGTTTAGAGGCTCTCGGGGGCGCCGCAGCCAGGTAGCCCGCGAGGCATCCCCCTTTTTCGAGGTTCTACAAGTTACGAATCGTTCTGCCGTGTCCTTAGACAAAGAAGGAGGAATCGTGTCGCCAATAGCTCCCCCGGGAGTGCACCGGAAACTTTACGATCACCTGTGGCGTTCGCCGTTTACGGATATTCGGAGAACCGAGGCCTTCGTCCCCCCTTAACCCTCTTCCGGCTGCGTCAAGGGCCACGAAACCACTCCCATTTACGATCATAAGTTAGTTAAAAGCGTTTTCGATTTCGTTATACAGTTTCATTGATATTGAATGATCTGAATCAGTTCGTGGGTCACTCACGACCCATACTAGCTTCACCATTATTACTCTCACGACTGCAAAATATCTTCCAACGATGTTCATAATAGAATTTGTTCGAACACAATAGACTGAGAGGACAAACGCACGCGCGACTTCGGCGTGATCGGATCCTGGATCACGAGTGGCCCGGAGAGCAAGGCTCCGGCAGATGCGATGTTGAAAAAGAACGTAGTATGCACTTTCGCTTGGAATAATAATTCGAAGTACGATCACGCGATATCAATTGAAAAGTCAAGCGAAGATTTAAGAAGTCGAACTTCGCGACGCGAAGAATGCTAATGTTTCTGTCGACAAAGCGAAGTCTTGCGTTCGAGAGAGCCGAAGTTCGAGAGTCTCACTTTCTCCTGGATCTTTCAACTTTCGCCGGGGAAAGTCCTCGGGCCAGGTTCACGGATCATCGGTTGGCCCTCGAGCTGCACTTCTGGGGGTGGTTACCGACCCAGCGGTCGATCGACGAGCGGTATAATTAGCAATAACGCGAGGGTAGAGCGCACGACCGCGCGGCGGAACATTCTAAAAAGCGAAATCGGTTGTTCCTCGGGTGCGGGTTGTCGCCGAGCCGCTCGCTTCCGGTCTCGCGGCGCGGCGGTTCACAACCCTCGGCACCCGGGGAGCAGCAGCATGGTCGCCTCGATCACCGACCCGCGTGATGCTCACGGGAACGTGGGTCGTTTTTTCTCTGTTTTCGTTTATTCGTCGGGAGGCAGTTACGCGGCGTTTTGTGAGAAAGAAGAAGAAGAAGGAAGACAGAAAGGCGCGTTTCGTTTTTCTGGAGCGAATCCCCCTCGGGATCGAACGGGGTACGCGCGTTTAGATCGTTGTTCCGGATATGGAAGAGAGGGCGTTGTGTAAATAGGAGACGGAGATTAGCGACGTATATTATATACATACACACAGGCACACAGGACATGAATATGTATACATATGTATAGGAGCGCCGAGAGCTTCGATCCCGAGGGCAGGCGAGATATCCCGATCTCGCGTGAGCGTCGCCGTTCCACTCCCTCCAGTTTCCTCCATATTCTGTTATATATTTCGTTAAATAAAAGTTACTGTAATATTTCTAAGGTCGCTTCTCTACTTCACACCACGCCCGAGAACGATCTCCTCTTCAACGCCATCCAGAGTTGGGCCTTATTTGCGGGAGAAATTATTTAAATAACGATTCAAATAAAAGATACTTTATCTTTGCTTGTTATCTTTATCGTTACTCGAATGTTCTTTTTATTATTCGAATTTTCGTCAAGTGAAATTATTTATTCGATACTCGACGAATAAAAATACTTCTTTTTTATTCGTTATTCGGAAGTTTTATTTAGACAAACATTTCTCTCAACTCTGCCGCCGTCAAAGTTTAATCTTATCAAAATGCTGCTTTTTATCGCCATCACCCTCGCATTGCTGGGCAACCCCCAACCAATTTCAATAATCGTGATCATCGTGATCGTCGATTCATTTCGATTCATACAATTCAATTATTCGCGAAAAGGTTTTAACAGTTCCGACGAATCTTTTTTCGTCAATAACGTTTTAACGAGCAGGTAGCAACCTGAATTAATTAATTATTCAGGAAAGTGTTCCGAATTATCCTAGACTACAGTTTTCCCTTCGCTTCTCAGCAACGAACAGGATTTCCACGTAGAGTCAAGTAACGATTCGCAAGGAAATTCGCCAGGTGAGCCGCGACTCGATTCAGAAGGGGTTGTAAGTTACTGCAGGTTGTAAATTGCTCGTGATTCACGATTCCTAGGGGAGATGTGAACGATGATACGGACTCGGTAGTAAACGAGGGAGAATCGAAATAGGGCTGGAACTAATGTGCGTTGAAGTTTGTTCCTTCGATGCTATCTGCCTTTGAAAATGATTTTGAGAAGGAGACCATGTTAAGAGATAATTGTATTTGGCAATTACGATTTAGTCTTTGGTGTAAAAGAGAGATTGTAGAGATACCAGGTGTTGTTTGAACACCCTGTACTCGTATTCGGAGCACTGCAAACCCTTGCGGAATGAATTCGGTGCCAGCAATAAACGAAATCCTACGACCTATCCATTTCCCTGTGACGAGATACGATGCCCTATCAAAAGGCTCACACTCGAGCGTGTATTCTTTGTTACAGCACCCTATCTCGATTACGTCACCTTCATCCCCTTCTGCTGCCATCGAATCCCGGAAAAGTCTGTCGATCTTTCTCCTCAATTTTCCTGGGTTATTTTATTCCCCGTTTGAAATGGAAATAAGATTTCTTTCTTTGTCGTGTCTTATTGCTTACTACAATCTCCAATTCCTTTA
>CM052157.1:8899305-9029353 GCA_028455555.1 Augochlorella aurata | reverse complement strand
AAATGACTCCAGGAATCCCCTATTTACCGGAAGTAGAATAATTTTTGGACACCCTGTATTTTAACAAGGAAACGTATTCGAGTTGCGCTGACCGATTTTGGTGAAGATTCTCGGACTCTTCAGCGTCGTGCAATTCGAACGTATTCTTCGGGAAGCTGATTATACTAACCTTGTAAATTGCTGGTTGCAGAGGCCTCGCGCGACCCACTGTAGCTCTTAGAGGATGCACAAGCTAGCCAAGGGTCTGAAGAAGAAGAAAAAGCAGAAGAAGGGGAAGAAGGGCGCCGAGGAAGACGAGTTCGACCCGGAGGAGCTCGAGCGTTATAGACGCGAGCGGGCGGAGGCCCAGCAGAAGGCCGAGGATTCCGGCGAGCAGGCGAGCAACGCCGGCTCCGACGAGTGGAAGAAGTTCCAGGCGTTGACCGCCGGGGTCGATTCGATCCTCAAGAAGACCCAAGGCGACCTCGACCGCATCAAGTCGACCTCGTTCTTCCAGCGGAAGCCGCCGCTAGAGGACAAGAACAGGAAGAAACGGGAGGGGGAGGACGAAGAGGACAGCCAGGAGGAGAGCGGCAAGAAGAGCAATAAGTGGGTTGGTTTCGACGAGGACGGGAACCCGATCGAAGGCGAGCCGCCAGACTTCGAGGGCGAAGGTAAAGGCAAAGGCGGGAAGCCTTTGGTGAGCGAGGACGGGTTCGTCGACATCCCGGATGACAACGATGACCAGGAGGACTCCGTTGACGAGGACATCTTCGACACCACTTACGTGGACGTTCTGCAGAATATCGATGTGAAGCTAGCCTACATCCCGGACAGTCCTACCGAAGAAGAGACCGGGGACGATCCGTTCGACACCACTAGCGCGGACAAGGTCTTGAAGACAGTCGACAAGAAAGGCAACAAGCTAGTCAGCTTAGGCAACGCGGTCGAGGTTCTCTCCGGGCGCATCGACTACGTCAGCACTTGCAAGATCTCAAAGGGCAGACGGCCTAGGCTTCAACAGGACCTTCTGCTAGACGATTTCGACGAAGTAGAACCGCCGACAGGCAACGTAGTCGCCGAGCCGGTCGAAACAGCGAAGACATTACTAGACGATGACAGCGATCTTCCCGATATCCCGGTTGATCTAACCAAGCTTCCTCCAGTTCTACCGAGACCGGTCACCCCGATAGCCAACCAGGAGGCCGCCGCGGACGTCAAACCGGCCAAAGAGCCTCTCGACATCTCCGAGTTCGAGGTCTTCAAGGAGCCGAACATCCTAGAGGAGATCCCGGACCTAGACGACGCGGAGTTCGACCTAGAAGCTGCGCCGGACGAGCCGGTGAAGCTCGAAGAGGCGGAGGATCCTTTCGGTACCAAGGAGCCGGAGAATCTAGTCTTCCAGACCGAGATCGTAGAAGCGAGCTTCGAGGTTGCCACTTTCGTCGACGAGGAGGACCCGTTCGACACCACTTTTGCCGAGAACATCCTTCCCGGGAAGACAGAGTTGAAGTTCATCGAAAAGGAATTAGAGGAGCTACCAGTTTCGGAGGTGACAATATCCTTGACCGATCCAGCTGGCTTGGACAGGGACTACGAGACAGGCTTGCTGTCCGAAGATGGCGCGAAGGGTCTGCAGCCGACACAAGACCTACTAGGAGGATCCACCACCGATCTAAGCCAGCTTGCCGATCAACCCATCGCTCCCGTCGAAGAGATCACTTACGTCGACCCGTTCGACACCTCTTCCATCCAAGAACTCCCACCGGGCAAGACAGAACTGAAATTCCTCGAGAAGGAGTTGCTAGGGGATCAGGCAGAAACATCGGTTGTTCTAGAAGACGACGACGACTTCGATCCCAGGAAGGAGGAGCGGGTAGCTGCTCCTGTTTCCAAGGCACCGCCGAGACCACCAGTGCCTGTTGCTCCCGTCGTTTCCGTCGCTCCCGTTCAACCAGTTTTCAAGGTTGAGTTCAACGAGGAGGAAGATCTAACCGGGGTCCCGGAACGCGGACGCAGGACCTCGAGACCGGAAGTCCTCGAGTTGGCACCCGCGAAGGCGGTAGCGTTCGAGTTGCCCACTCCATCGAAGAGACCAGACCTCTTGGCTACCAGCGAAGAGGAGAAGGCTCTGCCCTCGAAGCCGCTCACGCCGTACTATTCGCAAAAGTCGATCGAGGAGTCGCTGCCGATCGAGGAAGAGAACGTCGATGTGGACCCGTTCGACACCAGCTTCGTCGCAAAGGTAGCTCCCGGGAAGACGGAACTGAAGCTGATCGAGTCCGAGCTGTTGAAGCAGGAGTCCAAATTGCCGCACAGCATCAGCGACCACGATTTCACCCAGAAGAGCGAATCCGGCAGAAGGCAGAGCGACTTCACGGCCAGCTCGGTCAGGCCCGAGGCCCTCAAGTTCCAGGAGGTGCAAGAGTCCGTTCTGAAGAAGTTCGAGGAGCCGCGGGTGAGGCAGCTGCCTAAGAGGCAAGAGAGTCTACTGGACGCCGAGGTAGAAGTGGACGCGAAGCCTCTGACGCCTACGATCGGCACCAGGATCGAGGAGGAGGAGTTGTCCTACGAGGACCCATTCGACACATCGATCGCGACCAACATCCTCCCCGGCAAGGCCGAACTGAAGATCCTGGAAAGCGAGCTGCAGCAGATCCAAGAGGAGATCCCAGTGAGACCCGCCACCGTCAACTTGACCGCGATCATCGCCACCACGGTGCCAGAGATCGACGACTTCGATCCGAGAGCCGAGGAAAAGAAGGACCCGCAGGACTTCTTGTGCATCGACGACCAAGGCCCGGGCGACAAGGTCCTGACCCCCCTGCAGACCAGCAACCCTGCATTCGCGGAGGACGTGGATCCGTTCGACACCAGCTTCGCCAACATCGCACATGGCAAGACCGAGCTGAGGCTTCTGGAGTCCGAGCTAATGGACAAATAAGCCTCCTCCGCGACTCTGTCCACCCTTCTCTCGTAATCTCTTTGTTACCGACGCCTTTGGCGCGACCTCTCGAAAGTAATAGCTAGGATCTCATTCTCCGTCATCATGGATTCCAAAGGGGGCAATCCGTTCCTGATGGACGACTACCCGGCGGAAGAAGACAACAGGATGGCCGCGCAAGCTTCAAACCCGTTCCTCCAGGACTTTGGGGACTCGGGAGCCACCGGAGCCGGAGAGAATCCATTCTTGAATTACACCGCGGAGCCGGCGGCCTACGAGCCAGCCATCAGCGTCGACTCGACGAACCCTTTCGCCTCGTTCGGCGTCGACACGACAGCGCCGACTGCCGGCTTCGAGCCGGAAACCACCGAAACACCAGCAACCAACATATTCGCTAGCCAAATGAGCAACATCCTCGTGACGACCGGGTCGTCCGAGAACTTGTTCGACGCCACACAGTCCTCCAAGGAGATGTTCGGCCAACCCGCCGAGACTCCTGCACCGGCGCCTCAGCCACCGGCTCCGCCGAAGAATGGCAGGAATGCGCCTTCGAGGCCACCTCCGCCGAGGCCGCAGCCGCCACCGCCCCCAGCGCCTCCGAAGCACACCAAGGACCTCATCCTATCCGTCACCGGCGCAATGGACGCCACCTCGAACCATCTGTTAGATCGACTGCAGGTTGGTGCGACGCTTTTATTTAGGGTACATTGTTTCAGGGAGTTGGGGTAAGGGGATTGCGTCAGGGTATTCGGTTGTTGCAAAAGCAACTTCGATCTTTTTGGTAAACTGTTGTAGGATTTTGGGGAAAAAGAAAATCTATTCAGAAAATTGTGCAGAATATGGCAAGTGGGTTGGTAGATCGATATTGGTTCATACGATTGTTATCGCAGGCAACGAGAACGCCGAGCCCGACACTGATGCACTCTCCATCGCCGACGCCGGAGCACAGTTTCGCCGACCTTCTAGACGTGGACTCAAATGTGCCGGACCTGATGCCCGACGACAACAAAGTCGCCCCAATGGAAGCACCTCAAAACCGGGATATCCTGGACCTGTTCGACGCGCCAAATACCGACACCACCACCACCACGATCTTCTCCTCGCCCATGACCACGGGAGACGGGACAGGTGTGGTCTCCGGTGTGGCAGTGGTCACTACCACCGCTCAGGACAACCCGTTCGCCAACATGGCTGAGCAGGAAGGGTCTCTAGCTCCGGGAGAGGACGCTTTCGGAGGGGACTACTCGGAAACAGCGTCTATCTGCAGCGAAAAGAGGCCTTCGATCGTCTCGACGACCGGGGTGGTTGGCAGCGACGTGGAAGACAAATCTGGCATAGGATTGGACTTCTCAACGGAGTCCCCGGCGGTTCCGGAGCCTCAGCCGATCATCACGGCGGAGTCCACGTTCTTCTCCGTCACCGACACCACCACTACGGCGTCCTTCGGCATGGCTGACACCACCACCTCGCCGTTCGCGACCGCCGCGCCGCGACCGTCACCCACGCAGCCCTTGTTCGCCACCGCCGAGGTCACCGCGCCCTCGGGACCCTTCGCTTCCGACTTACTCGGCGATTTCGGGGGCCCCAGTAAAGACGTCACCCCCACAAGCGTCACCAGTCCACTTCCGGCGTCAGAGTTCCCTGACAGCGAATCCTACAGGCCCGAGGACCAACTGGATACCTTCGCAGCAACCACCAAGGCTATCGAGAGCACCGGCGATGCTTTTGACATCTTCGCGTCCAAGTTCGACAAGGCCGCGGAGCCGGATGCCAACGCTGATCCGTTTATGGACGCTTTTGGCGGCGGCCCGACTGCCATGGACACTTCCAGCGATGGTGAGCCATTATAAGCCACTCGATAGATGTCGCAGTTTTTTGTGCACTTTTAACGCATCCGTTGCACCGCTTTATATTTTACAAAGATGCGAATGTATTTCCTTTTGCCGCAGTTTGGGGCGATTCTTCGGCTACTGGGTCAGAAACAGCAATGACCGGCTTTGGAGAGCCAGCAGGGTTCGATTCGTTCCTCAGCATGACCGCGCCACCGCAGGAGACGAAGATGAAGAGGGCCGAGTCTGGGGAGTCCGACGAGGGGCCAGACTTCAGCGTCTTTATCAAGTAAAAATCTACAAGCTAGAACGATTTTTAAGAGACAATTTAAAGAATTCAATCGTTAACGAGGATCTTTGCTGTCCTTTCTCAGACCCAAAAAGGGAGAAGAAGCCGTCAACGTCGAGGGAGGATCTGTCCCAGTGTTAGCTCCACCCCCTAAGAGCCCCCAGAACTCTGCGTACGCCGATTCTTCGCCCAGATTCAATCCCTTCGATAAGTCTGGCTTCGGCCAAGAGGCTGTTATCCCCACGGAGGCTGCTCCGACAGCGGAAATGACCAGAACCGACTCCCAGGTGCGCGTAGAAAAATTTGCATTCAGTTGCAACCTTCGTTACTACACGAGTAGAATGCGAATTAAGACGTCGATTTATTATTTTCAATTTATTAAAATGATTTAAAAAAGAATGAACTTGAATCTCCTGGAATTGATGCACGTCATTTTTACTTTCCATTTAATTCCGCGGTCTGTTCATCGTATCTAATATTCAAAATTCCGACCAATTTCCATACCGTGAAAATACATTTTTCAGGAAACTCCACCCACACCGCTGTTCGACGAGGACGTTAGCCAACCGTTGGAGGACTTCCCGAGGGTGACGTACACCGGGGACGGCTGGGAGATGCAGCTGAGACAGCCGAACAAGAAGAAGATCACCGGGCAGCGGTTCTGGAAGAAGATCTTTTTGAAGCTGGTCTACCAAGGCGACAATCCTGTCCTCCAACTGTTCAACAACAAGGACGAAAAAGACCCTTTCCAAGAGCTGCCTCTGGTACCCTGCTACTCGGTGTCCGACATCGGGGCGCAACAGTTCGATCAATACGGCAAAATCTTCACGGTGAAGTTGCAGTACGTCTTATACAAGGAACGACCTGGGGTCAGGCCCGGCCAGGTGACGAAAGCCGAGAGACTGACCAATAAGCTCAGCCAGTTCGCCGCGTACGCTATTCAGGGTGACTATCAGGGGGTGAAGGAGTTCGGCAGCGACCTGAAGAAGCTGGGACTTCCGGTGGAGCACGCGCCTCAGGCACGTTTCGTTCGTTTCGATCGATCGAATCAGGAGTTAGCTGGCTAACTAGATGATGATCGCGTTGCAGATTTGTCAGCTGTTCAAACTCGGCTCCCAGAACTACGAAGACCTGAAACAATTCTCCTGCGCGGTCGACGAAGCTCTGTTCAGATTGTCCGCTCACCGAGATCGGGCGCTGACTTACAAGATGGAAGAGGTGCAGATCACCGTGGTCGACGAGCTCTATGTAGAACAGAGCGCCGAGGGCCACGTGGACAAGCAGATCGCGCGCGTTCGACTGTTCTTCTTGGGTTTCCTTTCCGGTGAGCCTTTCCGGTTTGTTCGCGGGGATAATTAATCTTTGTATTCTTTTATTTTGTTTATGTCTTATCAGATTACCGTTCGGGTGACTAAAAATAGTTAAAAGTTGATAGTTAAAACTGTAATTCCCTTGTTTAGAAATAAGAACCCCTCTTTTCAAGAACCCTTACAAAATTTTACGCAGTCGTAGTGTGTTAATAAATAAATTTAATATGTCTCATTCGATGAATATAAAGTGGCCCCAGGGTACCCTATCATTGAACACAATCAGATTGTGGAACATTATACAAGTTTATTATTTGAAAGATCAGTTGATCGAACCTGGAATCGAATTACTATTCCAGGGATGCCTGATGTTGAGTTGGGAATAAACGACATGTGGAGGCAGGGGAAAGAAGTCGTAGGACGGCACGACATCATTCCAGTCGTGACGGAAGAATGGATTCGATTGGAGAATGTGGAGTTCCACGCGTGCGTCCAGCAGGACGAGTATGAAAGATCCAGGATTATAAAGTACGTGCATCGACCCACCTAGAAATATTATTCGCTCATAACAGCTTCTAACTCCGGCCGTCGGATTCCGTGGATAGTTCTGTCGTCTTCTTCGGCCAGTTCGCCGATCGATCAGCTTTCGCTGCGAAAAGACGTTCGAACCTTCCGCGGAGTCTGACATCATCGATTCGCTGACTGCGATTAACTATGACTAACCCGTTCGAAGGTTCAAGCCACCCGATGCATGCTATATCGAACTCATGCGATTCCGGGTGCGGCCGCCCAAGAACAGAGAGCTTCCCCTGCAGCTTAAAGCCGTAATGTGCGTTACCGGTAACAAGGTAATGGTCGAACCTTAATCAACGTTGCCCGAACTAACGAATACGATGCGGTAAATTCTCCCACATTGTCCCTGCTGTGCTATTCCTACGCTTATATGCGTTTTCTTACGCTTATGCTAAGGTTCGTCGAAGAATTTACTGGAATTTCCGGAATGACAACTGCTAATACGATTACATAACTGTTTTAATTTTAACATTTTAAAACTGAATTGTTTCCCAACATATTGCTGATACGTAAAGCAATATCAAGCACGATGTAATTGTATCAATATTGTCTGAAGCATGTCGTTCTTGGTCTCATCATAATTGGAAGAATGCGATTAATATGTTAAAAGAATTAAAAATGGAATAGTTAAGGCATCGTTTTTATTCTAGCATTATTGTGTATTTGTATTAATGTTAAATGCTACACGCGAGATATCGGCAACTACAAATAAAGACGAGTCGCGAGTCTCCAAGAATCATATCTGGTCTTCTCAAGTTGCCCACTTCTCGACTCCAATCTGAGAGACTATTTGAGAGAATTTACTATGGTCGATGCTTCATTGCCCCTATCTGCAATTTCGACGGAGTTCACACTGATATTCATGCTAGGTGGAGCTGAGAGCGGACATCCTGGTGCCAGGATTCGCCTCGAGAAAGCTCGGCCAAGTGCCCTGCGAAGACGTGATGGTCCGATTCCCCATTCCCGAATGCTGGATCTACCTGTTCAGGGTGGAGAAGCACTTCAGATACGGCTCGGTGAAGTCTGCCCATAGGAGAACCGGAAAGATCAAAGGTATAGAACGATTCCTCGGCGCAGTGGACACTTTGGAGCCGCAGTTGATGGAGGTGACCTCAGGCCAAGCAAAGTATGAGCACCAGCATCGCGCCATCGTCTGGAGGATGCCTAGGTTGCCGAAGGAGGGTCAAGGTAACTTCCGTTGCTCCGATCTATTCCGTCGAATGATCCTTGGTTCAGTTTCTAACGAGTTCCGGCAATTTTCAGGAGCGTACACGACGCATCAGCTGGTCTGTCGCATGACTCTGACTTCTTACGACCAGATACCAGAGAATCTCGCCGAGTACTGCTACGTGGAGTTCACTATGCCGGCCACGCAAGTGTCCCATACGACGGCGAGGAGCGTCAGCTTTCAGAACAGCGACAGCGACGCTCCGCCTGAGAAGTACGTCAGGAACCTATCGCGACACGAGTACAGGTGAGAAACCAAAAATATCTCCGCTCACAGAACCTTAAAATAATGAACATAATAATAATCATAATATTAGTGAATAATGAATAATAGTAGTAATAATAAATAATGAATAATAGATAATAATAATTCCCGGAATTCGTCGGTAACGATTCGTTTGCAAATGTTCCGGTGATCTTCGAACCCTTTCGTCGATCCACATTCGTTCTACAGGGTGGAGTATTTAAAACGGGTGACCTGAATCACTCGTTTGTCTTTCACAATAGGAAAGAGTTCCAGGCAAAAGTTGCTTGGTGTCAAGAGAAAGCCAATCTATTTTTTTCTACATAGAATGGTATACTCCAGGTACCACGAAATTATGATCGCCATATTATGTGTCCTTGAGGTCGAGTAACTTCTGCCTGGAGTTTTTTTCTACCATTAACACTAGATTTCTGTAGCACCAAAAGCAGCTGTTTTATATTAGGTCGTAAAAATACCAAAAAGATATCTACTCTGATTTTGAACGAACGTTTTAATATTTGCCGCAAGGAACGCGTGTATTAAATTTTGATAACAATATTCAAACTATCAAATACCTCGCCAATGTATCTTTAAAATCTGCGTAATCGTAAATTATAAAACTAGTGACCCGCCATTTCGGCGTGTTCTGGCGACCTGTTTGAAACGGTCCACCCTATACAATCGTCCCTCACGATCCATCAGATTCAGCTGCCACGGTAACCCTCCCTCTATTTTCCTTATCCATGAAGTGTCTCAGTTTTTGTGGTGTTTCAACCATTTCGCGCCGAGATTGTAAAGATCCCGACGATGTTCCAGGGTCGAGATCGAGCACACGCAGGGCGAAGGGCCAGGTGCGTACGTGTCGGCGACGATCGCGAAGAAGATCCCGGAAACAACGCCGGAAGCTCCGAGCGAAGTACCGGCGGCGCATCCGGACTCCGACTTCGATTCCGACTCCGAGTAAACGAATCCCGCCAGGTAACAAGGTCCAGGTGTTTGCGGCGCCTGCGCGCAGTTAATTCGTTGTTGAAAGAGGAGACGAACATAGAGAAAACAATGCCTGTGACTGGATGCGCGGCGAACGGTCTCCACGGCGAGCGGGACGAATTCGAGATTTCCTAAGACGAATGAAAAATGATCGAGCATCGAGCGCGCGTCAGTATTATTCAATTATATGTATATCGCGTTCGTTTGCTCGCCTCGTTCCGCCTGGAACGGTTCTCGCCGCGCGTCTTCCCGATCAAGCCGTGTTCCTACTCGATCGAAAAACCCGTCTCGATAGTCTGCGATCGGTCTGAGCTGAGTCTGTAGTATAAGAATCGTTGTAACGTTTATCGAACGACAATATTACACCTGCTCAACGTAAGAATCCGTGCACCGCCGCGTGTGATAATCCCGATTGGTCGTGGATCTATCGATCCAGCTTACGGGAAATCGCGACTTCGACGAGGACAGGCTTTGCTCTATAATGAGACCTACAACGAATTACCTCTTCGTTCAATGTTCCGTTCAATCTATCCTTATCGCGAACATGTCTCGCTGTATACGAGCAATCCGATATCCAGCCGAGATCTCTGTTCGTTTAACGCTTTGACTGCCACGACAATTACCACGGAAGATTCGTAAAATTAAAGTATTCTATTTAATCGAATTAAAATTGAGAAATGGAGTTGTATGACATTGATTGCTTTTCCAATGTCCTTACGTTTTACAGATTCCAATGCTGTATTGTATTGTATTGTATTATATTAATATTAGCTTTTAGTTCTGCATTGTGAAAAATGGGTTTTTACCCGTATATTTATATAAATAGATAAATTAATTAATTAAATCGAATAAATTTAGAAAAATATAATAGATTAACGTAGCAATTAATTATCAAATCTAAACAAATAATTCCGTCATCCACATACGGGTGACGTGGCAGGCAAAGTGTTAATTACTATTATTACTATTATTATTGTTGTTGTTGTTATTATAAAGCGACGGAAATGGGCCAATCGTGGATATTTCACACGGCGGGGTACTCGCGATCATTATACCGAACGGGGGTGCGCCCTTACTCATACAGTAATTAATAAAGTCGATGAGCAAACGGCGTTATGACAATTTGTCGAAGAGAATCCGCTCGTTGGCTCTTCCGTCTAGAGTGAAGTGGGAACCCGGCTGAACACGTAGCCATTAACGAAACAATGTACGTACGAAACAAGTAATTTGTAAGGGAGGACAATACCGATTTTACGTTCAGTTTAGCTTGCTAAGTAGTCAAACACGGACTCGCGGCGAAAAACGCTTTGCCACGCTGTTCGTCAAAGAGCGAATCGATAGCCAGTGGTTGTTGCCGGCCACCTGTTAACTAGTTCATCAGGAGTTTCTTTCTATTTTTCTCGGTTCTTTCGTCTTCGGATAGAACGCGTTGCTCCCAGCCGATCGGGCGGCCACACGGGATTACCGACACAGGGAACACATTGATCTGCACACGCGGAAAACATGTTCGCACACACACAACATATTCACTCTCCTCCAAAAGTATTAGGACACTCACGGAAAGTTGAATAAATTTGAGAAACCGATAGGAAATTGTCATAATTTCTTCGATTCATTTCGAAGTCGATTGGACGAAACTGTGACAAGCGCATATATCTATATAGTTTTTCCATTATAATAAAAATCGATCTTATAAAGGAAAATTCGATTTTCTTTTCGTCGATATATCCACCGCGTTTTGTAATTACTTCTTGGAATAAATTGCATAAGTGACGAACACTTTTAACTTAATGCGTACTTACGACGATACGATGCCATAAAACTCAATGCCAAACATAAAACATTAACTGTACTAAATAAGAAATTACAATTTATACTACATGAGCACGTGGCCTAATACTTTTGGAGAGTGGCGTACACACACGCGCACGCACACGTACACACACACAAAACACGTCGATCAGAGGACAATAGTTGTTAATTAAGCGTAAATGATTGCAATTCGGAGGATCGCATAGCATATCTTATTCGTTTGAGCTTGCAGATGATCTATATCGAATGTTATCCAGTCGTAGAGCGTAGTTTATCGAGACTAACCGTCGTCGGTTATTAGACAATTAAGGAGAATATAGTCTATAATTTCGTTCGAACGAGACAGAATCGAGCGTGCGCGAGTATACCAGGTTTATGTCGTAAGTGTAGCGTTGCGGGCGTTTCGTTGCTAACGATAAAAACAGCTTCGAACGCTTCGCAAAGATATTTGAGTAATTAGGACACGTAAATTTACGTTCTTATCGCCGTGGGATCCATGGATCTCCGGCCGTGACTGTTCTGCGCGCGTGTCTGTGTGAGAGAGGGAGAGCGAGAAAGAGAGAGAAAGAGACAGAGAGAGAGAGAGAGAGAGAGAGAATGAGAGAGAGAATGAAAGAATGAGAGAGAGAGAGAGAGAGAGAAAGAGAGAAAGAGAGAGAGAAAGAGGGAGTGAAAGAATGAGAGAGAGAGGACGATGCACACATATATCTATTAGGGTAAGGAGGAGTCGATTGAATGAATTAGCGGTTAATCAGAGAACGAAGACCTAGAAACGTAAGTTTCCGTTCATGATTTTTGGGAGTTTTGCGTTCAACGTTATCTCATCCTGCAAAGGATAAAATGAAGAAAGGAGTCCATTCTAGTCTTTGTCTTATAAGCTACCGACCGCGGTGACCTGTTAGACGCCCTTCGAAGCGCCGGTCCCGCGGTCCCTTCGCGTCCTGACTATATCATATGGTATTTAAAAATCATCATAAGTGTAGTTAATCGACCGGTCGTGTCGGTTGTAGATTGTCGCTCTGATCCGTGTCAGCGCGAGACGATGCATCGAATAGTGGGTTGCTAGCGTCGTTATGTCCTCTGATAGCTCTGACAAGATGGCGGCTGCATGTCGCGCCGGGTAGCTCCGTTCTCGGAGCGCGTTTGCCAAAGCAGAAAACGGTTCCTTCGTAATTTTGCAATAACGCCGAGCGAAGTAAAAATTACCGGATTTGAGAAGATCCTTTCGTTTTATTGCTTGTCCGATGAAAAGAATTATCGTTTCAGATAGAGGAGAATTACTGTGAATGGGACACTTTTGTTTAGGACAAGATAACCAAAAGAAAGTAAACGATCTATGTAATTCCAGTTTGAAACGTTTTTAATACAAGAATGCATAGTGTCAACGAGTTTCACCTCCGTGCACCTGTTTTAGTTTCAATTTCTTTTTTAGCGCATTTTGTCCAAGGTTTGTCCCATGTTTTGGAATAAATAAAAACTCAGTCGATAGTAACAGTGCTTCGTACAACGTTGCGAGAGAAAAGTATAAAATATTACTTTTAAGCATAACAAAAATTAATTGTCTGGCACAATTACGTATTAACTGGTAGCGGTTTCTAAATTACGTGTGATTAGTAGACTGCAAATTTTATGCATCTATGACGAAAATGAGTAGCAGAAATATAAAGTTGCGAAGACACAAGGAGAATTTCACCATATCAACTCACTTTCATTTCACTTCATATAATCGTCTCGTTAAATTTTTATTTTGCACATAAATCCGCAGTCTAGTGATTCGATATGCATAATATAGTTATAAAACGAGTACAATTTTATTATAAACAGATTTCTAATTTTTGAAATAACGGTAATATCCTATTGAATACGTGTCCCATTCGCGGTACCTCTCGCGTGTCTGCTGTTTAAAAACAAAAATGTAAAGTCACCTAAGCTGCATCGCGATTAGGGAAATAGTCTGTTAGAGAAGATTACGAGAGGACAGTTTGGGACTTACGGTCGCCCGCAGTGGCGGAGTTATTGGACGGACCGTAGGGAAAATTGGATTCCGTTCTTTGAGAAGCAGCGCCAAAGCTTTTCCGTCCGCGTCGTGGCGGTCTGTTTGCGTTCGATACATTAAACGGATCCCGAGGGTGCGCACCTATCCAGGTGGTCCCGCCGCTCGGGACAAAACGTTTCCAGCTCGTGATCTCACCTAAGCGTAATATCGCACCGCGTCGTGCGATGGATCCGGACCGGCGTTTGTGTATCTACAGGGAAGAGAGAAATCCGAATAAAGTGCTGCGTAGATAGAGAAATATCTGTAGGAATGGTATTCAAACTAGCGATCTATAGATCTACGTTTGATATACCGGCATGCCTACCGATCGTGTATACTCATATATCGTGCGTGTGAGATTACCGTGTATGCCTGTGATCGAGCGAATGAGAGAATGAGGAGGTCCAGTCAACAACAGGAGGTTGCGATCCGCGTTTTAGCACGACCTGGACATCGATCGTGATTCCAATCGGCTTCGCAAGTGTTTAGTCGCAATCCGCCGAACGATAATAATTAGACAGCGGATTGTTTTAGTTACGAAACTGGAGCCAATTAAAAATGCATTTCTTCTTTCAGTAATTCTGATCAATCGAAAATACTGTAACAATGCTCTTACGTTCTTTCAATGTTTTCACTATTCCGTATTTTTCGTATCAATTTTTTTAATACGTGCATAAAATTCGCTGTCTAATAATAATCCAGCTTCGAATCAACGAGCCTCCTGGAAATCGATCCGATCGAATCTTCGCAGACGCCTAAAATTTACATTCCTAACGCGTTCACTTTTGCATCTTCCAACGTAGTTTAATTTTCGCGACGAATCGTTAGCGTCGACACTCTTGGACCCGCGGTCAGTCAAATCGTGCTTTGCTTGTTCCGCTAAAATAGTTTCGACGCGTCGTTTTAAATGAAATGCAAAGAAGATATCCGACTGCTCGAGGGTCGAAACAATATTCGTTGAAGTGTGTCTAGAGCTAGAATATTTATTGACGAGTGTCTAAAAGATTTATCGAAAAAAGCATCGTGTGTTCCCCTTAGACTGCCGCCATTTTAGCCAAACGTAGCCAAGCGCGAGTATACGAAACTTAATTAACACTAGATTTACGGATGATGATTCTACACCTATTTTTACTGAAGTGAGCCAATTTGACACAGACAACAAAATTGAAGTGTTAAATCAATTTAAACGAAAGATTTGTTATAAAAAAACTTCAATAGCAACATTTTTTACATGTGAGTTCTGCTTTTCAAATACATCTACTTACATCTGTTTCTATTACATGATAATTGTACTTGACAATTCTTGCGTACGTCGACAATATGAATAAATTGACGTCAGGTGTTTTTAGAATTCTGATAAGAACTTTCTTCAAGTAAGCCATAAGTTTCACATGTTTAAAGCGATTAATTGAGAAATCATTTTATTAATCAAATTGTCTCGTAACCGTAAAAATAGGTATACAACATTCGATAATGCGAAATGAAGGGGTCCGCGTAGGGGATGAAGTAATATGCACATATATTCCATTACGTAACTAAAAACCAACGTATGTATTTAAAAAATAATATTTAAGTTACATATATGAGCTAATTTGATTGTTTAAAATTTTATTGCTACGTACATATATGGCAATACATTTTTAAATGAGTCAAATTGGCTCAATCCGTAAATCTAGTGTTAAAAGATAGCCAGAGTCGATCGTTACGATTTCTAGGAGGCAGAAAACATAAGAAAGTGATCCTCTTCATCGATCCTAGTGGTCGTTTATTCTTACTACCCTCGCCCATCAAAGCTTTCGCGATCACGATCGGCAAGTTTTCCATTGGTCTGCTGAATCTTGCAGTATCGTTGAGGCCTCCGCCTGTTGGCGCTCCTATATCCTACCGATATTCCACGTAATGGAGCTGTAACGATTAGTTGTAAAAGGAACAAACCACGTAGTGTCGTTGTTGTATCATTAACGTTAAACCAAAAACAAAAAAAATAATTAAATTAAGAGTGCGTGTATGAGAGAGAGGGAGAGAAAGAGAGAGATAGATTAGTGTTCTGTACAGGTGAAATTAAGCAGAGTAGAATGAGCGCCTCCACGCGAATCAAGCAATGAAAGATACAGAACCTCTTTGAACGCGCATCATTGTCTTTCCCGTGTGAATTCCGTGCAAATTCACAGCGTTGTCGCAGACTTAGCCGATGATTTCGTCCGGCAGCTTTTTATCGAGCGTCGCAAAAACGCATTTTCTACAGGTTAGCCTGCGCCTCGAGCTGATCAAGCGAATATGGCTAAAACGTTCCTTTAACGATGACCTGTCACGATAGCTGTAGTCGACCAATCCGTGCAAAATCGAGTACCCTCGCGGACGAAAACAGATTGCCTGACTTGTATCAACGAACTTAATTAGGTGGTTCGAGGAACACCGTTTTAGGGGCTAGCAACAAGTTTAGGCTTCGGTTATATCTGTCACTTGGAGATTCTAGTACCGTTTCTTTTTCCAGACGGCGCCGAGCCTCGAAATTAAGGAGGACGACGCGTCGGATACATTCCCCGGCGAATCGGATCTGTAATTTATAAATATATAAATATATAAATACAAAGGTATATATATATATATATTATATATGTAAGGCAACACGTGTATGTAACGTCATAATGTGTAATTATACGTGTATGTATGATCTGTAATTGTGATCTAATATAGTAATCCGCGCGATGTATACAAAGAATGACGAGACAGAGAGAAAGAGCGAACGAGAGAAAAAGAGAGAGAGAGAGAGAGAGAGGAGAAAAGCGTCGATCGAGGGGGCGTGCCCCTCGACACATGTATGTATTATAATTTCGCAAACGAAAACAAAAAAAAACGAGAACCTTCGGGGAACTAGACAGGAACAAGTGTAATACTGTTAGCTGATGGTATTATTGATAAATTCTATGTATCAATAAATAATATAACATTGTTTAAGGGACGAAATCGGGTTGGCGACGACGATCTTATCGATCCCGAACACCTCCGCGCGCGCGCGCTCTTTCGTAATCGATTGCAGAATCGCTGGACATCGATCGTTGCCGATGTGCCATCCGCTAGAAATCATTCGGAATTCCTGCGAAAATGAAAATAAGCCAGCAGAGCGTGGCGGCGCGATCGATGATTCGGGTAAGTTTCGTAACGGTAAAACAGGTTGCACGGTAGCGCAGTCATCGAGCGTTTTCGCGCCTAACACCGTGTCTAACGGCATTCCTTGGCCACGAATTACGTAGCTTCTGTTACGCGCCATCGATGAATTACAGATTCGCGTTTCGCAACCGTCGCATTCATGAAATCTGCGACTTCTTTCTCCGTGACACTGAAATTCCTGCCGCGTTCTAATTTCATTGCTTGATCGAGAATGGAGAACCGCTGGCCGATGGATCGCTGGGAGAAGAATTCGATTTCCAGGTGGCTGTAAACATCTCGGTGTCAAAGTTCGCGACAGGATCGTTCTACACTCTGTTCTACCGTTCTAGAATTAATAACGTTCTACAATTTTCTAGGAGCACGTTTTCAGGAATCTTTAAGGCTGTCCACAGTCTGGGAGACGATGCGAGCGATGCGGTTGCACAGGTAGCGAACGTTCAATTTTGTCACTGGGTTGCAGATCTTTATGCAGTCGTGGCGGAGACAAGTTATGTTAAGGAAAGAAGTAAATGTCTATACACGTTAATCACGAATTAAATCAAGCAAAGAAATAAATGTCTGCCCATTATAAACACGAATGAAATCAAGGAAAAATAAATAAATATCTGCCATTTATGGCAGATACGAGTCAGATTCAAAAAGAACTAAACGTTAAGATGGCTTCTATACCTCGCCAATAACGTAACAATTTTTATCTCGCTTAAAGTCCACAGTTTACCTCGAAAGAGCATGATAAACATCAGCGGATCATTAGTCTACTGAATAAATTCCATAAACAAGAATTACGAAAAAGAACAAAGATATTGCATTCGTGTTCGAATAGAATAACTTACATATAAAATTATGTGAGACAAAATTCATTTGAATTTCACACAAAATGAAGCTTAAGTGAAGACAATTCGAACGAATATCACCAACGTATCGCAACGAATGATGGTATAATTGATGATAATTGGACAAACAACAAATCGAAACAAATAAAAATTAAAGTAAAAGATAGCACAGCTAATTACTCCAAATAAAAATAATAAATTCAAACAAACGATACTAGGAAGTGAGCAATAAATAAATAGGAATTAGATCGAAACAGTTCCTCGTTCCAAAATGTTTGAAAAATCTTGTAAAAGTTAACCATCAGTTTCCACTTTGCGTCGTTCTCAAGAAAAGACTACATAGAATTTTCGGTATATTGAAATGTAACCTGAGTCATGGAAGAGACGAAGATGCCATGGCGGGATGAAACGTTCGGTTACAGCCAGCAAATTTTATATTTTTCTCCGGATGTAGCGACCGTGCTCTAAAGGTCAAACCATCGCGGTGCCGCGAACGCTACGGCCCTGAACTAAGGCGTCCGACGATTGGCTGCGCGGGCGAGGCCACGTGACCTGTCAAGCGGCGTGCTTGCGCGGTGCAGTGGTCGCGCGTCGTAGAGAGGAGACCTGTCTCCCGCCACCTCCACTAGCGTAACCAGTAGCGCGGCTCAGCTGTTTCTGTTTACTAAACAAAGGAGCCAGAAATCAGTTCAACGGTGGACGGCGAGCGGCACGTTCGTGTGTCGGTGCTCTCGGCACACAGCACTGGTTCCCTTTTTTTTTTATACACTCTAACCTCTGTTCTGGTGTCGCGAAGGGTCCATCTGGCTTGATGATCGCGGCGATATAAGATCGCGAGTGAGCGCCAAGAGAGACAGACGGAGAGACGGAAGTCAGCGAATCCGTGGTCGCCAGGTCGATCGTCCAGGGATATAATATCCGGTGACATCTAGGAGGTCGGGTGCATACGACGAGGCAACAGTGAGTAGAGCTGATCTGATCTATCATTGCCGAGATATTACGGGCGTCTCGGAGCCTCTTCGAGATCCAACGCGAATCCTTGACCCGATTCCCTAGCGATATTCTTGTACCGTCTTAAAGTCTCTCGCTCTGTTCCCCGTTCAATCTTTCCGTCGGCTTTCCGACTGCTCGATCGATCCACGCCGCAACGTAGAACGCTCCTGGTCCCTTCTATTCGCCGCGATGCGAAACGCTCTGGCATACCTACCTGTGCAACGGACAGAGTTCTCCGATGCAGTTAGCCTGCGCGGATTGCGGCCACGTCGCCGCCGCCTGTTTGTTTCCGGAACCTAGACGTGGGATAAGCCGAGCTCGGCATCCTTGTCGATTTCTCTTTTCCATCTTTTACCATCTTTTCCGATCCTTGTGGATTCTGGATTAGGAATCAGGAGTGTGGTTTATCTATTCCCGACGGATGGGTGTTGTTTTGGAGATGGAGGACAGCGACACTCTCTGTGAGTGGATGGGCCTAGCTTGGAGTGGGGTGCAGATGCACGGGGTTCTGTCTGAATTCGCATCCTTTAAATTGTATTCGGCCTTTTTGCAAAATAGGTTCGCTTCACATGATATATATTTACAGAAATCTAAATGTGTATCTGTTGATTTTATAAATTGTTTGATTTCTGTTTACCACGGTAGATGTTCTAGCTAGGTTGGGGTGGTGGTAGATGCATGAAGAATTCACTGATTAACGGTTTTATGGATTTCATTAATCCTTTTGCAAATTGAAACCTTTTCAGATTAAGAATTAAGAGAAATATAAACGTCTAGCAGCTGATTTTACAAATTGTTTGAATTCCAATCATCACGGTAAATGTTCTTGCTGGTTTGGAGTTGGGGGTAGACGTTTGTACGGACTTCCGACTGTTTGACTATTTTGTGAATTCTGTTTAGCCGTTTGCAGATTAAATTACTGGGGAAAAAACATTTTATTGTGTAAACGAAAAATACTAATTTTACAGAACGTCCAGTTTAATTTGGAATAACCTACTTACAGTTATTGCTGGTAATTGCGGATCATTAGAATTTATAGAGCTAGCTCAGTTTTTCTTCAGCTGATTTGTCTAACTGTTTCTTCAAACTGTGGCGATTGACGCAGTAATTGTTGCAATGAATGTGCATATGTAATTACCAGCAGCGGGAATACGATTGTAGTAGATTAAGCTATGAAAAACATTTAAGAGAACAAATTCGTATAAATTCATAATTTGCGCAAGGGTAAATCCTTCAGAAATTTTTCCACTTTTCTCGCGTTGAGACAGAATAGTTGGTTCTCAAATGTGCCGCTGTACAAATTGGGGTTTCTGCTGGCGTTTGCGAATTTTTGGCGTGCTAAGGAGTACTATGAATACAATATCAATATAATATCATATAAAGTTTAAATAACAGTGTATGTATAGAGTTTCGTATTATTTTATCGAACTCCAAAATGGTCAGCAGATTTCCGGCAGATAAATTGTTAATCCAGAACGGTGTCACGACTTATCCATTAAGTTAGCACAGGTTCTGAGATTGCATCTTCGAGATTTTAGATCGAAAGCACGTCGTCAGAAGCCAACTGGTTAGAGACGCAGTTCGGAGACTGGTTCGTAGACGATGAATAGTGTTTTAACGTGAAACGATAGTCTGTTTTCGACTTTTCGGCGAACGAACGGTGTGCTCTAGGCGTCTGGTAATGTATATAATCGACACTTTGCGACGCAGTGCGTTCAGCAACGCGTTCGAGGTCTTACATAATCGCAATCAGCTGTGCGACAGCGCACGCTTTGACAGCTGCTCTACGTCGTATTTTCATCGCGACGTCGTCGTTTCCTCGAACCAGCATCCTCTGTCGCAACCGCTCCTCTTATCTCGATCGTGAATTTCATTGAGAAATCTCGTTTTAACCGGATTGGCTAGAGACTTACCGACTTAGGTCGCTTAAAAAGTCGGATTTATTAGCCAGCAATTAGGGTGGATCGATAATCAGCGTCGTAGTTGAGCTGCAACGATGAAGCGAGTTCGATGATTCGGAATCAGTGATCGATTATCGAACGTCATGCTTTGTAAATGTCGTGTGTCGAAATAGCTTTGATATATCGATGTTACGATTCCGCGGTCATTAGTAGATGACTCAAGAAGATTGCATATTCATTCGTGGTTCGCGCTGGTTTATTAGCCGGATGAATTCGAACTTATTTTAAAACTCGAGTGATTATTATACACATTATAATTATTGAACGCAGTTCACCTTCTTCACGTTTATTTAATTAATTTGATTGATTGCAATAAAATAAAATAGGTAAAACAAAACAAGGAAATAAAGTTAAACAAGATAAGATAAAATAAGATAACATAAAATAAAATGAAACAGAATCAAATAAAATAAATTAAATTCAAATAAAATACAATAATTTATGCAACCAATTTAAAATTATACTATCACTAAACCATTAAACTATTATTAACTAAACGTTTATCTTATTTAATGAATCTACCTTATCAGAAATGCAACAGGGTACAATTAGCTATTCCCTGCAGTAATCACCATAATTACGTCTTGTCGCGCAACGAACGTAATTGCAGTTCATCAAGATACATTTTCAAGCGAGAATCCCTACAGGTGACTTGATACTCCCGCGAGTATCAAGCGAGTACAGGGACCAGAAAACTAGGGATGTCCACCGTGTACACTGAAATCCGCCGAAATTGCAAACGTTCAAGGTTCAAAATAAAGTCTCGCTCGTCGGAGACGGAAAACTCGGCTATCCCGATAAAACGTTAATTATTCTCTGAAGCTTACATAAATATGCTTCGTTCATCATGCGACGAACGATAAGAGGCCGCGTTACGCGACGGAACAGCGTAGCAGCCGCAGCGAGAGCCTAATCGGAGTCATTGTTGCGTTCCGTGCGACGAATGGCCGCATCGACTCCGTTCTACGAGTTCGACGGCAATAACGGCCGACGAAGGAGGCTCGAACAAAGAGCCGCGGATTCGTGTGAACTGCGTCGTTCCCTCGCCATCTCAAGGCCGATGCAATTCAGGAGAGAAACTGTGCTCCGACACGTTCGCTCGGACATAAGGAAGCGCGAAATTTATGCGGAATCGGACGGCGCCTGGAATCACGATTGTGCGAGTCGAGTTCCTCGCTCGAATCACATCCATCAGTTCGTACAATGTCTTTCTCCGACGATCCTCGACAGGCCGTTACACATTTTTATGCAGATTCCGATTTTCTGACTCGTGTAACACGCGACGTCGACGCCGGTGTCGAAGCCAACCTTCCACGTATCTTTGATTCTCGTTGATACAGCTTGTTCGGAGTGTCGGCTCTTAACACTTAACCAACCTAACGGGGAGATCTCCCCGTTTTAAACGAAGTCGCTTAATGGAATGGGGAAATCTTTTACCTTGGCAACGCGTGGTCCTCATTTTGCTTGCTCCTTTTTTTTGTTGTCATCGATCGGTCTTGATCCGGAGATTTTCGCAATTCATTGAACACTTTTTCTTCCTTTATAAGCTTTACAGTTTTAATTAAACTCTGTTAACACAGACAGAATTGTTTAAAATTTAATTTCTAAATATTAATTTTTACACTAATCGACGTTATGATTTATTAGTGTTATTGAGATCTGCGAGAGGTACAAATGTTGGAGAAGTAATCGATGCCATAAAATTTTGTTTGTGATTTCAATTTAATTGAATAAAGTACTTTAATTTAATGAATTTTGCGAGGCTTTTGGCACGGTTGTGAAAGTGTTAAGAGTTAATAAAAAAGTGTTAATCCATTATCCCGCTCGATCAGGGCCGAGTGTCATCAAACGGCTTACCGAGGCTCGTGGAATTGCAAAATTCCAGTCGATAGTTGCACGCTATCAGACTGATTAGATAAGGTCCGTTGATAACGCGATCAGGTAACTCGTACACTCCTGTCCCGACATTCGCTCTAGCGAACGTGAAACGGAACAGACTCGATCTTTGGAAATCTCCGACATTGTCGCACCAGGAAGTACTCGCTTTTAATTGTGTTTATCTTCCAGCTGATTATGCGAACATCTCCGCTCGTGAACGCGTTAAGTGCCGAAGATCGATCCCAAAATTCGCATCAAATCGAAGCAATTTCATTCGTCGTATTGTAATCAGAGTGTTTAAAATCATAGTGGATGGTATTTGAACTCTTTTGAATTCTGGACGTCCTAATAAAACTGAGTTTGTTCGAATATATTACAATAAAAATGAGTTTTGAGAACCAGTCGAAAATTAGTATTACCTATATGCGATAGACGCGATTCACAGTGACTACGGTTGCTTGTTAAAATTTTGTGAAAGAAACCTGGCCTACTTTGGATTACAAGCCACACGTTATACAATTTTTTCAGATTTTTTATTGTATGCTGGAGATGCGAAAATTGAAAAACCCAAAAGAAATAAAAAAATTGCAGATTTTTCAATTATTCCCTTAATCTACAATATATCAGTTTTCGCTTTAAAAAGTGCATCACTGTATTTCATTCTTATCCAAAGTTCTTTGGTTTTGACGCAACTTCTTTATTTACCCTCACTCTTCGGCGCTCGACGTGTTTATTTGGGGCCCATTTGCAAATATAAAATCAAAACGAGTTTCACAGTAAAAGTTGCTCGAGGGGTTTTAATGCTATTTCGCGGACCCCGCGGACTGTGAACAGGAGAACCGAACGAATCCCGAGGAATAATAAAGGAATAATAGCTCGCTATGGTTCCCCATGGTTCGGAGGCCCTACGCGATGCCTAAAATACTCGCGGGCGTGTGATTAGAAAGCAAGCAACGGGTTCGGCGACCATTGTCCCGAAGCAGTCCGGAAAGGCCGGCCGCTGCCAGCTGTTTATTTTTAAATATTAGAAACGGACCAGTGGCAGTTTCGGCTGCACACGGAATCCCGAAGTTCCTAATCTCAGATGCCGAGTCCCGACAGCGGCAGGAAGCAATTAACCGGGCTGATCCCCGTTAACGTAAACGTTACGAACCGTTTGATCGTCACTTCTTATCGACGGATCTTCTAAACCAGCAGACAACTTCCTGCAATCATCTCTCTCTCTCTTTCTCTTTTTACCTCTACATCTATCACTCTCCTGTTTCTTCTTCTTCTCTTCCTCGCATCACAAGGAAAGTAATTTCTTGGAACGAGGTTCTCCTCTCGCGTGATCTATGAAGTTCGTCCCGGTAATCGGGAGAAACCGTTCTCCTCGCGGAGATCCATGAATCACGAATCCACGATGCGAACGACGCGTTCGGGTCGTTGGATTTTCCCTTTGGTGGGACTCCGTCAGAAAGAGACAGCGCATTTGCATGATTTCAGATGTTCTTGGCAGGAATTGCTCTGTGGGGCACTGTGTTGATTTCGTTGAACTCGAGGGCCAAGAAGCCACGTCTGTATGGTATTTCAAATCCGGAAGAAAGTTGTACTTGCAATTATATCACGGATCTTATGGATTGTAGGAAGCTGAAAAGAATTTCAGAATTACGAATCTATTGTTTTCAGAAATATTTGATCCATGAAATACGTTTGATAATGACACCATCGATTCTACCGATGCCCATTGTAGGGAATCGTATTTATAAAACTATGTGAAATCATATTTCGTTCAATCAGATAAATGTACAAAGTCTTATTTTATTCGATTCCGCTTCAGAGAAATGTAGAAAGTTGTATTTTATTCGGTTCTCCTTCAGGTAAATGTAGGAAGTCGTATTTTATTCGATTCTGCTTTAGATAAATATGCAAAGTCGTATTTTCTTCAATTCTGTTTCAAATAAATGTACAAAGTCGTAGTTTATTCGATTCTGCTTCAGATAAATGTATATAATCATAACTTCTATAATTGTACTTTTTGGGAACCTGCAAAACTGCAGTCTAGTCAATTAAATTTTAGGCGAACCTATGAGATTCATGTTTACGTTTATCTTTATGCTGAAAGCCTAGATCATTGGTGGTGGAAACGATCGCGATTCGAGGCTCACCGAAATCAGCGGTCTGATCATGACACCGCCAGTTCTACTGATCCACATTCCCCGTCCGGCCGCTCGTGTTTCTCACGAGAGAACTGCAAGAATGCATATGCGCATCCAGCTGCCGCACAAAGACGTTAAATATCAAAGTGGTCATCTTTCTCGCGGGATATCTCGGTTTCGAGCTGAAAGAAAATTTGGTCTTCGGTCGACGGTGTACTAGGGAAGCCTTTGTAAAACCAGCGCAGGCTCGGTACCAAACGAGACGTGCACAGTGAACGGTGTCCGATGTATCTCTTGTCGGCTTTCACACACACGTCGATATAATTGCCGTGCACCGATGCGAGACACGCTCTTAAAAGCCGAGAAACGAACAAAGCGTACGTGCACACAGGCACCGCGCGCACAGCGTTTCCCAATCTCGCGTCCCGCGTCCTTTACTTTCGATCTTTCAACGCGGTTTCTATTCCGTCGGGGTCCGCGAAAATCATTCGACCGATCCGGCATCGATACCGCAATGCTTCGCGGGCATTTTAACCCGTTGCACCTCGGCTGTTTTTCAAGCCGGACGCCTTTCTCGATCTTTTCAGCGCTCGAGTTGCCTTTCTCGTTGTCTTTATTGTTATCGTCGTTGTCTGTGTCGCGGTTGTCTCTGTCGTTGTCTTCGTCGTTATCTTCATCGTTGTCTTTTTCCTTGCTTTTTCGTTGATTTTTTCGTCGCCTTTTTCGTTGTCCTTTTCGCCATCCTTTTCATTGTCGGATAGTTTCGAGGCCAAAATCGTTTTACTCATAAGACGACAATCCGCCTGCAGTAACATGATTCAGTCGTTTCTTCTGAAACAATACTACCTTGGCCAGAGAATAGATGAGAGTTCTTTAGACGGAAGATAACTACTAGACAACTGCAGATGCCTTCAGTATCTATTTTCTCGGAAATTGATCCTCGCGTCGCAAAATATATCGTTATAATCAGAGGCATTAAGTAATATAAAACTGGAAAACTTTTTCTTTATATTTTTAAATGGCTTAAGAGTCTCGTACAATTTACGATGCACTTAGAGTCTGTAGATTCTTGCGCAAACTGCGCCATCTTACTCGGGAACAACTGGAACAAACGATCTATCTTCCTTACCGAACCGAATGAATTGAAAATGATCGAACAATGTTTACCAGTTCTTCTAATGTTCCTCCAGGTATTTTTAGCGCATAAAATCAGCAGCGTGACGGCATCGAATCCAATCTTTTAGGCTGGCCGGTCGCGCCAGATCCGAAATTATGTTTGGAAACGGGGGCGCGACGGCGGGTCGACCTTGAACCGCACGAAATCGTGAAATGCATCGCATCCGAGGGTTGCCGGAGAGGTGTCGCGATTAGCGTAGGAAACGAGGAAGGACGCGTATTCGCCGGTAATCGGTTTAAGAATAGAGACAAAAGGTTGGGAGACGCTGATCCGCGTTCGACACGGCGACGGCGGCTGTGTGCCTGTAGAGGCGTGGATCCTCGCGTGTATCGTAAATAGGCGTCCCCGCGGAGGTGTGTATGTGTGTCTTTGTAACTGCGTGGCAGATATATCTGCACACACGTGTATAATGCTCTCGGGTCGTGAGCTCAGCGAACGGCAACCTTGGCTAACCGAGTAATATTCCGAGACGGGAGAGCATTTGCGCAGCACACCGCGGCCAGCCGGACCTTCGTCGATAGTTCCTTCTCGCATCGACCCGCCTCGACGAAACTCAGTTTCCCAACGATTTTCCGTCAAATTTTTCACCGGAAACTTTTCCAGCGGCCGTCCTCCGGGTCTCGGGAGCGGCGGAACGCTTTATCGGGGAGTATTCGACACCGCGAGGCTGCGAACTGTATTTTCCTCGAAGCGTCCCGGAACATTTCGGAATGCACGGGCTCGGCGGGAGGTCTAACAGAAATCTTCGAGACAGTTTCATGAGGTCTTCGTAAAAGTGGATCCTTAAATTTATGGTACATTCGGTCACGAAAATAATTCACCAGAGATTTCAGATATAAAGATAAGAGATGCTTGGATTCGAACCATTTTCCTAGAAAACGTATCTTCGGTTTTCCGATTGTCTTAACGGGTGAAAATATTTCAGTAGAAAATCACCCGCGGTCCGCGAAAGTATCCACCGAGCCTTAGAATGCGATCAGTGGACTGCGGATTTTATGCATCTGTGACAAACATTAGTAAATCGAATATAGAACAGTGGAAATATTTAAATAATTTGAAAATACCATCGCGTTATTTTCAAGTCAATACTAGTACCTTGTGAGTAATGCGAGTAATTTTTTACCAAATTTCAACTAGACTGCGGATCAAAATAAAAATTGTGTGGAGTCACTACAAGATGCAGAAGCTTGGCATTTGTTTCTTTTGTTAATAATTCGAATGAGTCGAACACAATGCAATCGTGTCCTGAAATTCTTCAAATATTTTCACCGTTTTATATTTTATCTAGTTTACTCATAAATGCACGAAATTCGCAGTCCAGTTATAACTGTTTGAAAAATGGTCTGTACGGAGACGCCGCAATTTCAATGGAAACAATATGATTGAAAAAATACCGTTCGCCATTTTTGGGATCCGAACGTCGGAGCCCACTGTAGAACCCCGTGGAAATTGTGCAGCCGCTCTGCTCCATCAGGTCGACGTTTAGAAAGTATCGGCTATCAGTTTTTGTTGCTCTCTACGAGCCTGGTCCAAAAGCATTACGGGAAAATTATAGTAGAAAATGGTAGCTCCGCTACCGGGGAACGGTTCGCAGTCTTTCCTGCAGCTTTCTAAGGCCTTGGCTCCGCGCTGCGAACGTGTCCTGCCACCTGGAGGATCCGTGCACTCCTAGGCCAAACAATCCTGTGTCGCATTTCGCCAGTTAACGAACTATAAACAGACTTTTGCAACGCCGTGTGTGTGTCACCGTTGAATTTCACTTCGCTCACCTTCGAGGTACTACCCTCGCAAGCGTTTTACAACGAAGCCATGAAAATCATTCCGAAAGGTAACTTGGAGAATAGAGTCGCTGTTTAACTTCCCGATGGGAGTCGTTCGAAGATAATCAGAGCGATGCTTGGAGCCAGGTAGTAATTCTCTCGCGGCAGGTTTGAGGAGATGTTTTAATATCGATGGCCAATTTAAAGCAATTATAAATTGGTACATTGTAGATACAGCTTAACTTTCTAATAGAAATAGTTCAAAGATGGTCAAAACGATGTTCAGAGTCAGTGACTGCAATTTTCCTGCACTAAGTTAGCGATCCTTATCGCGAGAGTTGGAGAAACTATGTCGAAGAAATGGTTTTTGCATCGACAGCTTAAAATTGATGCGGTTTTTTATGCATAATAAAAATTTTCTACATCATCTGCAATTATAATAACTTCATTAGATTGAGAATTATGGAATGACATTTTCTAATTTTTTGATTCTCTCTACTCTTTTGACACTAAACCTACCGTGACCATGTGTTCCTGGATAAAGACATATATTTAACAATTTCAAATCAAATTTAGAAATCTCTGTACTCTGTAGGCTAATCAAAGTGCTACGCAGTGCGATGGCAACGTCCCTGCCTCCAATTGACTCACTCCGTCCTTCGAACCTAAGCGATTCGAAAGGGATGTCTTCGCGAGGGTCGATCGGATTCCACCTCGAGCACAGTCTTTCTCTAGAGCAGTCGTCTCCGACTGACCCAGTACTCGGCAGCTTCTGCTTGACATTTCGTAACCGCCACCGTCGACGTATATTTAGCTCCACGCCGTTGCTCGCGCGAAAGACGCTAGGATTCGCGCCTTTATGGGGCTCTTGCACCGCCGCGGCGTGCTTTTCAGAGTTATTAGACATTCAGAGGGCCGGCTATTCGTTAAAAATCTCCGTCTGAATAGCCGCAGTCAAACGGGAACGTTTGTCCCTGTTTTATTGAAGAAACCGAGTCCCTGAGGAACTTCGTGGCTCGCTGCACGTTGCAAAAGCACCCTAACGCTCGCGGTCGCTGAATTCGTGGCTGTCAGCTGTTCCGGACACTTGCTGCGTCTTCGTAAATATTCCAACCTCCGCAACTCGATGTGTATTAACATATTACTATCCGGATGACCATAAATAGTAATTTTCTAGATTGCTCGTAAAATGCAATTTGAAAAGATCGAATCATAAAATTGATTCGTGCGATTGAATCTAAATAAAATCTATTCTGAATGGAGCAACGTATCTTATATTTTAATTTCACTGTCTGATATTTTACAAGGTATATTCATTTTTGTTAAAAGGAACAACTGAAAATTGACAATTCAGAGATCGAGAATTTGTAATAGCGTTGCAGTAAATTTTGCAGCAGATTTTGCAACGGAACAAGCGCAACAGCCGCTTCACGCGTGAGGAATAGATAAAAACACGCTGCGGTCGACAAACAGAGATTAGACAGAAAGGGACTAGAAATTCAAAGTGGATCGTTCTGACCTTACCGGTGGTAGCAGCGAGCGTCGGTATTCTATAAACGGAAGGAAAGTGAGAATCGGCAGAAACCGTGGAACATTTGAAAAGATTCGGAACGAGTACGCACGCGATTAACTCTCCGCAGTCACAGTCATAGACAATTTAATAAAACTTTCACCGAACCGCAAAGTTTGTTAACAGCTCCGAGGGAGTACGTTAAAGAGAGCGGATAGAAACGATCCGCGGTAGTCTGTATCGTGTTTCCAATGCGAAAAAATTGTTGCCGCCTCTCCAGCGATCGTAAACGCGTCGAACAATGAGGCGTGTTTCGATGATCGAGGGAAAACGTCTCCCGATTCGACACGGAGCGTACCGAGAACTCTTTTGAACCGGCTGATATAGTTCAACGTTACATTCGCTGGCACGGAAACGTGTTTGAACGGTGATTAACGCGCTCAATGTCGCGTATCCTTCATTTCGTTCGCGATTGAAATCGATGGTGTTTCAGTGCTCTGCGAATTTTCTGTGTTTATGGGGAAAATATATTGTTATTATTATTTGTTTTTCATTATATTATAATGATAATAATAATGATTTATCCATGTGCACCGGTAGAAAAACCCTTGGTTTGCGCGCGTGCAAATGTGTAGGTGAAATAGAAAAGAATCATCGAAGCAACGTGAGGCTACTAGCGTGGCATTTTCATCGAAATTATCCAAGGAGGAAATCAATTTTTATTTCGTTCTCGTCTCTCGAGATTTGGAGCAGAACGGCTTTACTTTGACTAGAGATTTGCTTGTCAGCCACCGAACACTGATTTTCTGCGTTTATGGCAAACGCGAGCACGCGAAACGTAAAAGAGTACTACAATTGACATATTTTAATACTGTTCTAGCACTGTTTCCAAAGCATCGAGATTGTTTAAAGAGGAAATCGATGTTTAGTTCATTCTTGTCTCCAGTAATCAAATATATGATAAATAATATTATTACACAAACAGATTTTTGAAATAGTAAATAGTCTCTAAATAATTTTTCAAAATAGTGGTAACTTATGAGTTAGACTATTGTAACTACTATTTCAGAAAATGTTTATTTATCAAATTCTGTACCACATGAAAGAAATATTTATCCATATTTGTCTTAAAAAATATTTGGTACATTTACTATATCGAAAATCGATTTCTCTCAGCCCTGTCATTGCGCTACGATCTGAATAATGCAGGTACGAACAAATTTCTACCGAGTTTATCCTTATTTCTCGCACTCTCAGCCGAGAAAGAGATTTATGCGACGACTAAATGAAAGGGACACCTATAACGCGGCGATTCCCGCGTTGTTTTAAGAGCGGCGTGTCCACGGTGGACAATGCGCTGCATCGAGTCGCGGTCGAATTAGCTCGAATTAAGTTATCATGCTACTGGAGTATGAATAGCCGTCTCTGTAGAGCGGAGAGCTCGGAGAGTTGAAGGCATCCGCTGCTCCTATTAATCGTTTCCTCGGCGTACCGGTTTCCGCCTCGATCGCCATTCCAATTTGCCTCGGTTTGATTTACGGCCGCGAGCATTGTGCGCGCAGAAAATCATTGCCCGAGGAGAAAGTAGCAACGCGTGCTCCTGTCTACTACGATTGTTGTTGCCGTTGCAGTTGCAGTTGCAGTCTGTCCAGCTCTGTCGGGACCGAGCAGCGAACGGATCGCGTGATGCAACCGAACCGCGTTGTGTAATTTCATTAGGATCGTTTTGCATGGTTATTATCAGCACGCCTCGGTCGCTCGTTCAATTACAAAAGCCTAGTCGAGTTTTACAATGTCGGGGCTGTTGCATTGTTCAAAACGATCGCTTTTGTAGTTTTCAGCCTTTTCGAGAAAGAGAGAGAGAGAGAGAGAGACAGAGGCTGTTCTTTGTCCCTGGAATACCCTTCCCATCCTCGTCCTCGACCGGAAAGGAATCAAGGCGAAGGACCTTCCGTGATTCCATGCCACCCGGTATACAGTGACCAACACCCGGCGACCTGTTGTCGAGAATCCGCCGTTTGCGATGGCCACGCATCCGATAGCCGAGCTTCTCCGGACCTGATGCACGATCGAGGAGCACCCTACCAATTTCGACACCTGTGGAAACAGTTAGGCCACTTTAACGTTCCTAATCCGCGTCACGATTTAACGCGCCGCAACGCGAACTTACAAAAACGATAAATTATCATCGAGACGTTAACGACTTCTCAACTCTTTTCACTTTATGCAGAAAAGTCTTACGAGGTTCTTGCTAGGCTCATTTTCAAGGCTGAAGTCTCTACTTTCACGTCCTTGATCCTGGTTTAGCCGAAAAAAATATCTCGTTGCAGAACAGAGCGAGAAACCGCGGCTAAAAAGGTACGGAATTTTCCACCGCGTTTATTACGTGACCTTATAGAGGAGGTTTTATCTTATTTTTACTGAATTTATTGATGAAATGAATAAATGCTCGCAAGAAGTTCCCTTATATTTCACTATCGCCTGTAAACGTGCTGATAACGCGAATAATAAGACCGATGATTCGCTTTCGAATCTTGGCGCTCTTCCAACAGCCTCGTATGAAAATACAGAGCCGCCTATGAAAATATGACTTCGTCCGAAGTTCGTCGGTCCGGTATCAGCTCGGAGTATAAAATACACTGCGAAACTGGTGCATCTCCGTGGAAAACAAAATCTTCCTCGGATCTCGGACGAAACGTTTCCCTTCCGTGTAGAAAATGGTTAAGATCCGGTCCAAGATAGCGATTCGTCCGTTTCTCGGCGATCGGTGCTTTCTACCGTATCATCCTGAACCGATTAGGCTAGCCAGTTGTGCGAACCTCGGCAGGTGAGCGCGTCGAAAACCGGCGAGCGCGTCGAAAATCGGCGAGCGACACGAATGGCAGGCGCGCGGCCGCGCAATGGAATGCGGCAGCTCTGGAATCAAAAATGTTGTCTAGCGGCGAACGAGAACGAAAATCACGGTGAACGCGATTACGGAATACGCGCGTGTGTATAGATCGTTTATGTCTGAGGAGCGTTACGTCGATTTGGCGGAGGTCCGAGGCGGCCGCGAGCGTTGGAAACCGGCCAAACCGTGTCGTTTCCATTTACGCGAAACTTCGACGCGACACGGCTCCCTCCTTTCCGTCTCCCGCTTTCTAATTCGGTTGCCGTGCCCTCGGTATCGTCTCGTTCCGCGGCGGAACAGAACCGAGGACGAACCGCGTCGACAGGTTCGAACCGGCGCGACGGGACATGACGGGACAGCGCAAAATAAAAAGAAAAAGGTTGTCGATCTTTGCGAAGGGGGAGTTTTCATCCCCTTCGGAGGCAAATTGTGCACGGGCCGGGAAAAGAGCGCACCGGGCGACACGCTCGGGACGACACGGCGAGAGGAGCGGACGGGGCCGGCATAATAGTCATTGCATTATTCCCCGGCTTCCCCTACGTAATCGCGATATCGGTTCAACGGCCATGCGAAATTAACTTTCTCCGGTGCGGCTCCGCCAACGAGAAGCCTGCTAGAAGCGAGCGCTACGATCCAGCGTTGCTCCGCTAGCAATGTCCTCGAGAGACGCGCGTTTCCTCTTTTTTACGGTGCACCGACAACCCTTGTTCCACCATTTTGCTCCGTAGCTCACCTGCCGTTAACCCTCGAATGCCGGACCATTGTCACAGCTACACCGTTGACGACGTTTAGAACAATTCTCAGCTTCGTTCTGAAATTTTTTGAAATATTTTCAAGATCTTTCGCGCAGATTTGTTAGTAGACTTTACTCAGCGATTCTTCCAAGTATATATTTCAAGATATTTCTCGAAGGCCTACTAGTCTTTCGGATCTCTATGCAAAATAAAAATTGCCAACATCGTTTGCACGAAACAAGACTTAAACAATGATGTATGACTCCTTTGAATATTTTCAACACTAATGTGTTCTTATATTCTCCTAATTTCTTCACTATTCGTCATATCGCTCACCCATTCTTCCTTACAAATGCATAAAATATCATCTAATGCAACAACAATTCATTTTATGTCATTAGATTTTATACACCTATGACATGGACAGATTACAAAGCAATAAAATGGTAGATTTTTTTCAAAATAGTAAAAATGTGAAAAAAGAAAACAAATAATTGTTTAACTCCTGTTTGTTGCAATCGAGGTACAGAACTTTTATTTTTATTACTCATTACTATTTGAAAATTTTCAGCGGAGGCTGTTTAACCCCTGTGGAAGATTGAGACAAAGTGCATTTTCATTCTCATTTTGAGCATTATTTGTAAATTTTCAGACCGCGTCGAAAGATCCGAACCTTAAAATCTTGAATGAAAACCGTTTCGCTTTGGTACAGGAAAAAATTGCTTCAGAAAATAAATTCGCTTTGATCTAATAAATTCATAAAATATTAACTACTGTAAGAAAAACTAAATTCAACATCTTCGCATAACATGGTTAACATCGTAATAAAAAAGACACAGATGAATTAGAGATGGTATCAATTTTTCCGTTTGCATTACATGGTAACAAATACATTCTGGCAGTATTACACATATATACGTTCCGTTACTGCAACATGTCGCCGGAATTGTTCGCTGAAACACACAGCCGGCGGGTTAGTTAGCGTAGGGTACCGCATCTAATGAGAATGCCAGGGTAAAAACGTCGGAGACGAAGACAGGAAGGTAGGCCAGATGTTTGAGAATGAGAGACAAAGGGCTGAAGAACGCGGAGCAGAGTGGCTTTCGACGACGACGACGACGACGACGCCGGGAAAAGAAAGACATGGACATCATCGAGGAAAGAGCCGGTACGACCGGGCATCCTCGACGAATACCTGGTCTGACCATATCCGCTAAGGTCGCGGCATTGTCTTTTTGCGCGACGGAAAACCGGTACCGGTCCCCTTGTCGCCGCTGGAAAACGATTCCACGATCGAGCGAGTGCTCGCCCACGCGATCTCGCTCTACAACGAAACGCATTTTGCTTCGTGTGCTAGAGACGCTCTTATCGTCTTCTTATAGGCGCGAATTTACGACCCTGCGGAGACCGTTACACTAGAATTATCAGAGAGTGATGACTAGCTCGAGGAATGTGTCGAGAGTGTCGGAACACGGTTGCGAAAGAGATCCTAAAGAGAAATGATGCATTGTGAATGTTTTGTAACTGGCTAACTGGAGAAACCAAGTAACGATGGACTTCTCGAAAGCTTCTCTGAAGAAATCGACTCTAGTTTCTAACGGCACGTTTTACACGGACCTCGTTAACTAAGCATAATCAGATCTCGTTAACCCCCGTAAATGCACACAATAATATTAATAAATAAATGGATATTAATAATCAATTAATGAATCTTATTAATATTATAACTTCACTATTAAATTCAATGAAACAGGATATGATATATTTGATTAACGAAATAAAAATCATATTAATGTTATCGTAACTATATGATTAATTACTCCTTAAGTTAACTAAATAAAATAAACGAAATGAATATACTACTAAAAGTTTTATATTCAATTGACGTCGACACAATATATAACCAAGAAAATAATACAACATGGTACAAATAATAGTAAAAAGAATACAACCAATTAATCTATAAATACATAGATTAAATTAATTTTGGGCATGTTGGTACATTCGAAGTCACAGCACGTGATAAGATGTTCAATCAGTCTGCGGCTTTCATTTGTTAAATTCCTTTACTGATTCGTTAACTGCTAGGGTACGATTGAAGAATACATTCAACACGGTATATTAAAATAATCAATGTATTTTTCGCTGAATTTAGTTTACTATTTTCAGTCAAGATATCGTTCAAAATGCATGTACCCGACTGGCATTTAAATTTTCGCGGAAACGAAGCCTCCCACGTGATTTCGTTATCCTTGATTTTCGTCTCATTTCCAGCCACAGAATCTGTCTGACCCAATTTGTACCATGAATTATGAAACAACCTGTATAATAACTAGGGGCCGATCGATCTTCCCGAGTCCCCAAAGTCCACGGTCCACGAAAGGTTCGTCCGAGGCGAGTACAAGAGCAGACTATGTTTCCTTTCAGAATGCAGTAAACATGCCGTCGTTGCTGGAAGCGCTGGAGCTGAAGTACGGTAGTTCAACGACCGACTGTTCGCTGACCGACGAGGAGACGGAGTCTAGTTCGCCGAAGGCCGCCCTCTCTGTCAGCATATTCATCCCGAAGAAGTCGCCGCGGCACACGGTCCCCGCTCTGCTGGTGCTGCAGGACTGCGACATCGAGTGCGCCGGGAACGACGACGAGAAGCTGCGCAGCAAGTGCAAGAACGTCGAGGAGCTCGACCTCGCCCAGAACAAGCTCTCGCAATGGACGGAGGTGTTCGGGATCCTGCAGCACATGCCGAAGATCAAGTTCGTCAACCTGAGCTTCAACAGCCTCGCGGAGGTCCTCGAGATCAAGCACGGTAGCTACGACCTGCTGAAAAACCTGGTTCTGAACGGCACCAGGGTGTCCTGGTCGACGGTGCAGGGTCTGATACGGTTACTGCGTAACCTGGAGGAGCTGCACCTGTCCTTGAACGAGTACAAGACCGTCGACATAGAGTACCAGAAGCCGGAGAACGGGAATCCTTCGGTGAAGAAGCTGCATTTCACCGGGAACCCGATAGAAGTCTGGAACGAGATCTCGAAGCTGGGTTACATCTTCCCCAATCTGGAGAGCCTGGTCCTTGCGGAGTGTCCTCTGAGATCGCTCGCTTTGGTGGACAATAGGAACTCGAACGACGAGGAGACCACCTGCCAGAAGAAGGAGCAGGAGAGTCTCTGCCAGGACAACGAGAACATGAACAATCTCGGGGTGGACGAGAACGGGTCCGTGGATGGCAAAGGGAATCGGATATACGCCGAGGGCAAGGTCAATTACGACAGGTCTGAGTCCGAGTCGGAGTCCAGTGGGACCACCATCAAGTCCTCCCACGATCCCTTCAGGAAGTTGCGATTCTTGAACGTGAATGGAACGCTGCTGTCCACGTGGGACGATGTCGAGAGGCTCGCTAGGTTCCCCGTCTTGAAGTCGCTGAGGATTCAGGGCTGTCCTCTTTTCGAGGTGAAAAAGCTTTCCTTCGTCGACAACTTGGCTTTGGATACCTTTTTCTAGTACGGTGGACGAAATTTCTATAAGAACACTGCTAATGCAGTGGAGTTAAACAAGGAATATCACGAAAGTCATTAGAGAGGCGAAAACGTGTATTATTATATTTAAAATTAAGCGAAGAATACGGCAGAAACTGTTTTATAATGCAAAATTAACAAGGCGCGATCATTCAGGAATATGTTTAAAGAAACGACTGACACATTTGCTAATCAAGTAAAACGACATATGCAACTGCTGGTAAGTACGCGACGAATACAGCAAATACTGCATCACGATATACGATTGAAATAGTCGAAAATGGCAATATTAACGGTATATTTTTACTAAAAACAGCAGTGTTCTTCTTAAAATCTAATATATCATGCCTCGATCAACCACCGTGGCTGTTCTTAATTTTCGAATCTTTACAAATTTAATTGAAAATAAAGGAGATTGAGTAATTAGTAGACTGCGGATTTGATGCATTTACGACGAGAACGTGTATCTGTAACTTTAAAGAAAAGAAAAAGTGAAAGAATTAAAGGGCGTAGTAATTACAATTATTAGAGGAAGGAAAAAGTTCCTAAGTGACTCCTGGTTCTTGCTACAAATGTAGACAATTTTAATTTCGCATAAAAATCCGCAGTCTAGTAATTAGAAATTGGAATTTTGCCGTCCTTTCGAACTCTTTGGCATCTACCTCGAGAGTCTACGGGATATCAAAACCTCGAACTGCGTAGAGATCGGCCGATAAAGTTAAACCGAGGTCTGTCGACAATTCGGGCCACGGTCTGTTGATTGTCTTGCTCCCATGGCGAGCATCCGGCTCCCGGGATAAATAAAAAAACAATGAAAAGCGAGCAATCGATGTTCCAGAGTCCCCGGGAGTACACGGAGCACGAGAGGCGGCAGCTGTTGATAGCGAGGCTGCCGAACGTCGAGACATTGAACGGCGGCGGCGTGATATCGTCCCAGGAACGCGAGGACGCCGAGAGGGCCTTCATCCGCTACTACATGGACAAACCGGAAGCGGACAGGCCTGAAAGGTGCGTCGAAAACTCGGCTTTCGATCGGCCGTTCCTCGATTTAGATTCGTCAGCGTCTGGTTCCTGTCTCTCCGTTTTTATTCGACACGCCGCGGCCTCCTTGTGCTCGCACTTCTCTATTCTTGGTCCGGACCTATCGGCCGCCATCTTGTCCGCGAGTGGACCGCCATGTGCGCGCCGTTCAAGGATCTTCGAGACTGTTAGGGACACTTGCCGATGAATATTTATACTCGATTTGCAAACGAACGAGTTCGGAATTAGGAAAGTTTACCAATTTCCTATTTTTCTTTGTTCGCCCGCTGACTCGTTTGTCCTCCATGTTTAACCTTCCCTTTGAGAGAATGAGATTGAGTCAGAAATTTTCATCATGGACTATCATTTTTTGCGAATATCGATTCAAATCCTTCCATTATCAAGATCAAAGACGGGCTCTAATAAATCGAAGCCATTTTATTTTCTCAATTTCTTCAGTATCAAAGACGCCTTCGTGAAGAGATCGAGTCATAAATAACTTCCGATACCGCTAGATAAGATCTATGGGTCATCGAGTATAAATTAATCAAATAGAAACCAAAAAGAAGGCTGATGAAGAAACAGAAGTTATTTATGACTCGACCTAATACTTTGCCAACATTAACGTCGTATCAGAACACCGCGTGTATTTCGGTTAAATGAAGGAGTCGCCATTGTTCTACGAATTCAAATCCTTGAATGGCGTGTTCGTGCCTGACCGGCATGGCCGAAGTGCAGAGGAGTTAATTTGGCGCCAATCCCGCTGAGAATTAACTGCCGTATATTTTCTCCGGGTCTCCGCATTCATCGTTTCTATTCTAGTTGGACCAGAAACCATAAAGCTATTCTAGTTTCACGGGCGGCGTTTGTCGCCGCGACGCACGAACCCTAACTTGACCCTGTTCCTCCGTTTTCAGGTACTCGGAGCTGGTGGCTATTCACGGCAAGCTGGACCCGCTGGTTCACGTTGACCTGACACCGGAGAAGAGGGTCAAGGTCACGTTCACATACGGCGACCTCGTCGAGGTAAATCATTCGCCGTTTGCCCGCGGAAACCGATAATTGGCCACCGTAATTAACCCTCGTCCGTCCCCCGTTCCTACCGGCCCTGGATCAATCATATAAGATCGGTGAGATAGAGACGCGAACGATCGACTCGGCAAGTTCTTTCCGCAAGCCCTTGTCGTACGGTACAAAGTCAGATTCGTTGATTCTTCCTCTCTTGCGTTCGCGTCGAAGTCAAAATCTGCACTTCTGCTATGAATTTTTGAACATGCTTTTCTTCTAAAAAATTTTTAGAATGAGAAAATCATAAGCAAACGGGTTGAGAATGAAATACCGGAACATAATTTGGAACAAACAAGAAATTATACGCTTATCTTTAGTTTAGAACTAATTAGATGATCTGCGGAACGTACAATTTAGTCAGTATCCAAAACTTTGTCTAGTATGTATAAGAATTAAAATTTAGTCAATATCCACTGAAATTAAAATTTCGGCAATATTCACAAAAATGGAAATAATTATGAGGAACAGACGAGGGTAAATAACGAAGATGTCCAACCGTCTCGCTTGTAAAATTGTCGCCCTTAATCGCTCGGCTGATCAATCTTTGCTACCGCAAGTCGTTCGAAGGACATTCACGACTTCCCAAAGACGGTCGCGTGTAGATACATTGTTAAACATCGCTGGGAAATTGTAGGTACGCTCCGTGGACGTATACAGGACGGTTTTCGAGCTGAAAACCAAGCTGGAGACGATGGTGAAAATCCCGGCGAACCGGATGCGACTGTTCTACGTGGACCAGGTGAGCAAACCTGGACGACGTTACTTTATCTGTTGTTTCTTCTGTTTTGCAGAATGATTGGTTCCTCGAGAGTTCCTTTAAAAACCACGAAATCACGATATAGAACCCACACACCCCTCCCACGAAATCGCGCGAACCTAGGCGAGCCGCGAAAATTTTGAAAATTATCGAGCACGAGGTAAATCGTTTTTACAGTGTGTCTGCAAGGCGTACCGTATTCTTTTCCCTTTTTTCTTTGCTTGCAACGGTACACCAACCGTGTGCGTGTGTGTATGTGTGCACTGTGTTTGGTGCAAGGCCTTGATGGTCCTTGCGATTGTTCAGGATACGAAATAGTTATTCTTAAAAACAGTTACTTACCAGTATAATCTAATAATCGAATCTGAAATAAGAATCTCTATTGTAATAATAATAATAATAATTATTATTATTATTATTTATTTACTCATATATGCGGGTAGATAAATTCTTTGTTATAGAAGAAGTAGTAAAACAAAGAGGAAAAAATCTAGTACAAACAAAAAGGAAAAAAAGAAAAATTATATATACATGTCTATGATATCTATTGTATCTTGAACACATTCAAAGACAATGAATTGCGTGCGCTTGTACCAGACACCCTACGGTGTTCGGGCCTGCGACGTTGCTTTAATGGGTCCGATGGTTTCGCTCAGGTGATGAAGGCGCAATACGGCCCCGAGGAGATGCTCTATCCGAACAAACAGCTGTATCGGTACAACATCCGGAACGGCGACGAGATCATCATCGACAGCAAGCTGAACCGCTGCGTGTCCGCGTCCTCCGGCACCCCCTCGATACGCTCCTGAAGAAGGTTCGCCAGCGAGTCGTCGGACGACGCGAAACACACCTGACGATCGTCAGGGTCCGATCTCCAGTAACGAGCTGACGACCCGAAGAGAGAACAGGGGGAGGAGGGCCGCCGCGATCGACGAAGACCCACGAAGATCGTAGAAAGTCGACGTCGGGGACACTCGAGATCTTTTTATATAAGCATTCTTCGAGTAAAGTTGTTTTTCTAGCGACGAACTGTGTATACGTCGTCAATTCTTCAAAGTTCGAAGAGAAGCGTTCCGAGGAGGGTGCAGAGAGTCGATGGATCGCGATCGATCCCTAAGGGCGTCCGCCGGGTACGATCGTTGGCCCGCGTTTGATACACGAGTAGATCGTTAGGCGAAGGGCGCCGCGGACATTTTCATTTTTACACGAGAGACAGATTCAGACGAGGATCGGCGACCCTTCCGCGGAGCTTCGCAATAATCGCTAGCGTAGATTACAGCAGCCTATCAGAGAAAAAGAAACCAGTAACGTACTTAGAAGAAGTAGTATTCCGCTCGCGGATTCCTTCCTGAGTGCGGTGGGTGCTCGATAAGCAGCCGCTGGGTACACTATCGCGTCGACTTACCTACACAGTTCTCCGTTAATCGACGTGTTTCCAAACGGCGTTCTCTAGATACTAGTTGAAGACGTCGAGATTACAGCGCGCAATTATTTCTTCGCCGCAGAAGAATCTTCAGAGATTTCGAGACCGATTTTGTTCCGTTTCAACGATATACTACTTTTCTTTTGTAACTAAACGATACGATTGGCAATTTGCGAAGAGGCTAAGCGGTGGGGATATCTCGCGACAGCCCCCGGCGCGATTGCTTATCGAGCGTCCACTGATCTAGCCGGCTCCCTGGGTGCCACAGTTATTACTTTGCTACTGTACAGTGAAGCAAGAAACCTTAGCAGTTGATAAGCGTCTCGACGGAAGAGAGATATCAAAAATCATCGTAGACCTTGACCAGTCGATCTAGAGACGAATGGACTCAGTGAGAGTGCTTGGTCGGCAGTAGACCTGGACGGACTTTTAGTGTTAATACGGTGAATGTTGAGTAGTGAGATGTTGACTCCAGTTTGTTGATGTTCTGTAACTGTAAGAGGACTCTGTCTAAAGGCGAGCGAGTTGCGGACAAATTTTTAAAAAAAAGAAAAGCAAAAGAGAGAGAGAGAGAAAGGAAGAGAAAGAGGGAGCGAACTATTTTTGTAGACCGCAGTCGTTTTCGGAGCAGTTTGCTGAAGACAATGGCTGGGCGTTGTAAAAAAGTGTACACGGTATACCGCTTTGTATCGTCCATACACCTGGACACACCGAATTTTTTCGTTTATTCCCGAGCACTTCGGTCGGCCTGGGCGATACCGAAGAAGACGAACGAACAGATTTTTTTGAAAGCGTCGTTCAAACGTTATCCAGCGTTGGGCGACGAGCCCTGACACCATGGAACACTTTCGGTCGCAATTCCCATGCATTTTCGATGTGTACTTAAGCTCCGGAGAACAATCGTTAACGACGAATCGGTTACCGCCAACTTTCTATACTTTTAGCCGATAATTTACAGCCGTCTTTCACTTCGTGGTGTATATGTTGTTTTTCTTTGGGATTCGGAGAGTGTGCAGACACCAGTTTCTCGACGATGCCATGGCCGGTCGTTCGCGCAAGACCCTAGGACGAAGAAACGGCAACGTGTTGTTTGCCGCGTGTCCCGCGATAACAGCGAGATCAAGGAAGAAACGGGGAACCTTGAAGAGTCACTTAGTGCCTGCCTTTTACTAGCATAAACTCGGATACTTCTAACACTGCCCTTGTAAATACCATTGGAACGCGCGGACAACCGAGTTTCGGCTCCGCGACGCGACGCAACTTCGTCGACTCTTCAGGTGCGCGGGACTTGACCTTGGAACGTTCTTCGATCGTCGATCTCATGGAACCATACTGTTACCATCCGAAAAAATTGTAGTATCGACCCGTGTGCGTTCCACGTACCTACAAATCGTTAGAAACTCTTCCTTGCTAGAGAATCTGATATTGTTCTGGTGACAAAAGTTGCGCACGAGAGCCTAGAGTGATACTTCATGCATATTTACTGCACGTTTAAATACATTTGCTATGATTTCACGTTGGGAAAATTGAATCATACTTCTCCATGCAGTTATTTGAAATTGAGCATAAAATGCTATTTGGATGATTTATAACGTTTTCACGTTGTTTTAATCGGCGTAAGAAATTGTTCTATCAATTATCCAAGATATTGTCAAATGAGACGACATTGATCTTAAATAACTATGTAATTTAATCGAATTGAATGTGTCTATCAGCGGCTATCGTGAAAACCAAATAGAAAATACATTTAGAGGGGTTGGAAACAATTCTTATCGCAATATCAGAAAGTGTATAGTCATTGCTACCACTAAAAATCACCAAAGACCCCATCGCAAGAGTTGTAAAAAACGTATGTCCTGAAATGTCAATGTTTATAGCCATGAAAAACCCTGTAGAGTGTTCAACAAATGTCTTCGCGCAAACACAAAGAAACCGAACGCTACAAAGTATCCGAGAAAGAAAAAGAGCGGCGATCTAAGGAACGCACAGGGGTCAGAGTTCGCGAAATGGCGCGTTCTCCGGTTCGAACGTTCCAGCAGCAGGTCCCGAAGAATGTGGTTAAGGGTTCGAGGGTCGGAAGAGTCGGCAGAGACGTGTTCCTCGAAGATCGCACGCTGCATCGCGACCGTTGTTGACGTCGGATTTCAGGGTCCATGGGGATCGCGTTCGATCGACCCCGTGAACCTGAGATCCTGGCGCCCTGTATGTGTCTAGTCTCGGAAAAGGAGCTCTGCATCATTCTGATTTTATATAATAACGATCCTTTTTTGTGCTGGCGCAAACGTGTACGTACTAACGAAATAAAAATCCTTTATATATGAGAGACAGAAGCTTGTGGAAGCGACGACGGTGCTCCGCGTACTCTTCTTCTTCCGTTCTTCCAGTTCGCCTAATCGATGCTAGCCTGGAAAAGGTTAAGCGATTCGCCGGCCTTGACGGGATGCATATTATTTCGTAACCGGTTGCATGGGGCTGGCTTTTCCGCGAGAATAGCCGAGCCTAGGCAAGCGCATCGATCGCCACGCTGGCCGTCGCGACGTCCCTAAGGGAACGGCCGCGCCGATTGTCCGACGCTTACGACGCCGAGCAGCTTTTTATTATTCCGCAGTAAAATCCTCGAGGAGAATCGCGGATCTACGGCGGGCTGTAAAAAGAAAGCAATGTGAAATTGATTAGGGCCATCAGTCTCGTTTATGTCCAGCGACCCATGGTTTTAAAATTGCACAGGGTAGTAGGAGGACTGGCTGCGCCCCTGGCAGAGGCGAACACCTGCGCCCTATCGCCCCGTTCCACTCCCACTATTTGAAAATTGTTGACAACATTTTCTTTTGTAGCTCGGAGTGCAGCGAAGCCCAGGACGGTTCCAAAAGAGGAACGACTTAGGGGTCGCCGACGATCTCGAGGAGCGCGATTGCTCCAGGGGGTAGGTTCGTTAGGGTTTCTCGCAAATCAAAGAGCAAACAGCGGGCTCCGAGGCCTCCAATCCCATCCCCATCGATCTCGAATCTCCGCACTGCAAGTCACCAACGTTCAATCTTTCTAATTGCAATCACCCCTCCCCGCCCCCTCCTCGCCTCTAACTGTGCTACGTAGATCCTTCTCATCGTTGTCAATATAGAATCTGTTCTTTCTTTTTCTGTTTATTTTTTTTTCAGCGGGGGATCGATCGAAGGGGCGCCACGTCCACGTCGACCGTGGTAAACAATTAACGAGTGCCGCGAAATTCTGTTCAATTACATGGCACATCATCCGACCCGGAATAATAGACCGGCGCGAGGTGACAGCTCGTTACGGGCCGCCACCTTTTTCCTTTTACCTTTGAAACTTTACGACCGAGTGGGATCGTGACTAATCCCACCCTGGGGGAGCCTGCGCCCCTACTACCGCGCTAAGTCCGCAGAGAAGAACATCCCTGTTTCGGCGCCCCGTGTCTTAAATCGTTCAAAATTTCATCGCCGTTTCTCTCCTCTATTTATTTCTTAACGACGACAATGTTATTCCGAAGAAATTACAGCGTGCTTTCTTCGCCAATATTTTAACGAACTGCGCAACCCCTATCTGCGAAGACTTTTTCGAAGAATGGAGCTGGTAAGTTTCGCTTGTTACAGCTTTTGGTATTTCTGTTGAACGTTCACGAAGGAGTTGGAAATGTTTTTAACGCCTGCTCGTTTATAAAATGTCAGCAAAATGCGAATTCGTACGAGTATAGAAATTTCAGCGCCAGGAGAAAGGTGAAGTATTTGCGTAGTTGTTTTTATAAGGGTTGCAAATTGCATAACGGAAAGTTTCCGGAGTCGTAGATCCGCGGAACGATTAGCTGGGAAGATTCAATTAGCAGTTGAATAGAAAAGGGGACAGTATTTTGCATTCATTTGCTCGGAAATTCTCGTGCAGGCACAAGTGGGTCAATAAAGGGGGCATTGGATCGAATGTGTTCTTCGATATAAATTTCTAATAAAAATACGTTACGCTTGGAACAGGCTGGAAACAAGAAAATAGTGCCCAGATTGATATTTAACGAGCGCGTTTCCGTATCTGGTTATACGATATTCATTGGAAGAGAACAGCGTTCTCGCGTGGTCGGTAACAGGGTCATTCACCTTGCTGCGTTTACCGAACGTGTGAACCCAGCGTGATTAAGGCGACAATACCGTTTCCATTGTGCGGAGGACGCATTACACGAAGTATTACGGTTTATGAACGGGGAACAATGAGGCAACGAGTTTCTCCTTAAATTATTTTTATCACCGTTCCGAAAGGATTGAAAATGCTTTTGTATATCGCGGATAATAGGACAGGGCCGTTTAAGCGATCGTTTGCGGCAGTTTCCTTATGCAAATTTCAAGAGCGCATTTATCGAAGCTTCGATTGATTTCCACCGCGGAACACGCACGAATAGATCAATATATTTAATAATTTCCCACTACAGCACCAACATGTTCTCAATAATTCTGAAGCGGGCAGCTTCGAGTGGCTGTTTCGCTCTATGTGGTAGCATTTATCGAGACCCCAATTGTCCCACAATTTCATAATTTCTATCTAAGTACTCTTGTACGCCGTATAATCAATGACAAAGCAAAAGGGGTACGCTTCTTTAATTTCCATTCATTTAATAATCGTTCGCAGAAGTACTCTCGCACCCTCAACAATCATAAAAACATACGCAGCACAATCTTTACAGTTTTAGAAAACTGCAATTTCAATGTACTTACAAACAAGTCAATCGTTCCAACTGCGTCCCCATGAAACCACCCTCCAGCAAGTATAACAGGAAAACGGTGCAATCCTTCCTGGTCCCATGTGTAATACAAGCACCCCTGGAATTTTATCAAAATCCGCCAATATCAACGTATTCGGAAACGAATTAATTTCTCCAATATCACATTCAAGAATCCACCCTCCAACAACGGTGGCCAAAGCCAGGTAAAATCCTACCCCATGGTATACACCCAGATCAGCGTGTAAGCCCACGAAATCCACAGTTTCGAACGACAGTTTCCGATTGTTCTGAACAAACGGTTTGAAAGATGGCGGGCGAGGGTAGCCCGGTGGCCCGTCAGCGGCGTCGTGCACCCCTGGTGTTCGTTGGTTCGTGGGTAAGGGTGGCGAGTGCGCGTTCGAGAGACAGCGAGCATGAGTAGGACGTGGGTCGCCGTGCGTCGGTGCAGAGGGCCGAGAGAGCGTGTCTCCTGCGGAACACAGCTGGCACGGACCGTCAAGATGTAAGCTGTCGGCAGAGAGACGTGTCCACGGTAGCCGCTGGCCCAGGCCGAGAGAACGTGCACGAGAGAGAGAGAGAGAGAGAGAGAGAGAGAGAGAGAGAGAGAGGAGAGAGAGACTGGAGAGAGAAGAGATAGGAAGAAAGAGAGGAGTGAAAAAATCGTGCAGAAGAGAGAAGAAAGACGGAAAAAGCAGCAGTTTTTGGAGAAGAAGACGTCGACGTCGAGGAAGAAGAGGCAAAAGTGGTGGCGCGGAGCAACGACGGGCGATCAAACTGGGCCGATCAGGGAGGATGGTGTAGCGGGAACCTGGGGGATCGATTGCTTCCCGATAGTTGGCATGGAGGACACGGCACTGGGGTAAGTGAGACACCGGGGGTTGTTCCCGTGGTCCGCTTAAAGGGGTGCGTACCGTGGCATTCGCCAGGATTCGGCGATCGATCGCGGCCAGATCCGCGCGATCTATCCTGCCACTCGGTGACTAAATGTGACTAGGATTCATCGGCAAGTGTTTGTTAATCGATATCGCGTCGGCCGCCCCTGTCGCGGCTCAACCGTTGCCTCCTCGTGAAAATCACTCTCACCCCCGATCGGCGGACGAGATGCCCCTGTGGCCTCGTTTCCTCCAATCTCCGAACCTACGCGGACTCCGATCCGGCCCGATCTTCTATACGAGTAAATGCCCGCGCCAGTGACCCATTGTCTTTCGCTTTTGTGGGTCCCCGCTGTTGGCGACGCTCGGCTGGGTCCTATATTTCTTTTTAAACGAACACGCTCACCTGGAGTCCATTCAGGAGCCGACCGTCCGACGATGCTTCGCGCGTCGCGACGCCGAGCTCGCCTAATCTCCGTGCGATCTTAACCCTTGCACTGTGCTCGGAATGCTGGTGCAACGGTCGGGCTTTCTGCTCGAGAGCACGCAGGGGCTCGAACTAATAGGTTCACTTTCGAGTAGGATTACGTGAAAACAGTTACGCTAATGGCACAGATTTTTCTATGGAAATCTTGCATGCCACCGAATCACGTCGCTTTCGCTTTCGGACGAGGAGTGATCGAGTTGCTGGAAAAAGGTCAGAAAGGGTTAATTGTTTTAGGATTCGTAGTTCTCGCAGGGAAACGATTTTGTTCTACTCTTCGTGTTCGGTTTAGACAATTTATTTTAAGAATTATTTACTGGCGTCCTGTCTGCAGGTGCAACGTTTGAAAATAATTTTAAATAGGATCTTCACCTGTCTTGCTCAGCAATGATAATGTTTCGTATTTTTTACACTCGGTTTAGCAAAGTTATCAAACGTATCATCAACAAGTAGAACATTTTAAAGCAATTTCCTTCAGCACTTCCATCTGGGTCATTACAGAAACCACGTCTCTGTTGAAACTTTTATTTCTCCTATGTTCGCCGTGGAAACTATTTCATGTGCGAAAATGTTACGCGACTATAGGACATTAACGAGTTTCTATATCTTCTTACGGGAATATCGAAGTTATTAATCAGGTATTCATTAGCTAGTTATTCACCAGAATTTACGATTACTGAAATTATAACGAAATTTCACACAAATTCATACTCTTAGGTCTATCCTTCTTAACATAGAATACAAATTTGTTTCGCGTCAACGAAAACATTAATTTCATTTTTTCTTTAATTTTTTGAATCATTATATTTATATCATTTCGGTATTTTCTTCTCATCTGTCTTATGCACTAAATAAATAACGTTGCTATATATGTATTTTAACATTTTGCTAAAATGTTAATGATATGCAGAGTTTCTTAACTTTTGTCGGTAAATGTATTTCATAATAAATATTGCTAGAATCGTGAACGCTTATTTGCAACATGAAATAGTTGGTTTTAGTGCACCGTAAACCTAATTACTAAAATACAGCCTTAATATAGCGTGAACCCCCTGTCTGGCGGAGTCCCGGTGTAAATTCAGTGTGAAACGTGGCTCGAACGGTTCCCTTTGGATTATCAATACGCGGGATGAATTTTTAATCGGATATGGAAATTGTTTGAAGTGAACTATTCATGGCAGAGTAATTGTGCAGCGAACCCGGTCGCGGAAGAAAATGGGCATGGAAGGGGTCGGCCGTCTCGTCGCGAAACCCACCCCCATAGAATCTCTATCTCTGGTAGGACTCCGTGTCGCGTCGCATCGCGTCGCTCAATCCCGGGAAAATCTAAATGTAAATCGTGAAGATCCGCGAACGAGATAAACGGGGAGCTTCCGTGCGTCGTTATCGGGACGGTTATTGAATGAGGAAATGCTGGGAAATCGCCGGTGGATTTTTCTCCTCTCTCTCTCTCTCTCTCTCTCTCTCTCTCTCTCTCTCTCTCTCTCTCTCACTCTCTACGGGACAGTGTCGTCGTTTTGACCTTTCTCGTTGTTTTCGTACCCTCTTCGCGTGCGTATTCAGCCATTTTCTATTCCGGGGACTGCCAGGATTGTCTCTCTGTCATGTTTTCGGTCGATGCATTTGTTTGAAAGATATTTGAATATTTGAAAAGGGGAAGCGAAAGCACCCTTTAAATCGGATTATTTAAAACCCTTAAAACAAATTGGAAACAACAATTTTGCAGAAACTCTCGCAACCGGATCGTCGTTATTAGATACTTGAATAAATGTTGCTTTCATATTAAAATGTCGAGGGACGGCGTGCTCGCTGCGAAATTGCTGCGAGCTTCGTGCGTTCGCAGATCATTATCCTCTCCACTGTCATTTCTTTTAAACGAGTCCAACCAACCTGCCCATATAATTACCAGCTTAATATTTTATTTCGTCGTCTAGACTCGCTTGATCGTTATCCTGTTCCGTGGAACTTCGCTGCGACAAAGTAATCCGCTATTACTACTCTTTAAAGAGTGTGATATACACCTGCTATTGAAAGGTCGATAAAACGACGAAGACTAATCGTAGATCAAGTTTCAAGGTGTCGCTGTGAAGGGGCTGCTTCGAACTTCGGTTCTATGGTAGACTGGTTTCTCGAACAAATTGTCCATCGCCATCGTCGTTTCATTTTCTAACAAGTTTAATCGCGTTCGAGAAGAAAATTTCTTTCACCTGCTGTATCATGCAGAATTATACGACGGCGAAATAACTTACGGTCTTCGAAAGTAGAGGCCCGCAGCATTAAAATAACTGCAAGATTACTGTTACACAATTTTTGTTCACGAAATGACAATAATCTAAGTATCGCCAATTTTTGGTACTTTTTGACGTTACACTGAAAAATCGTGTCCCCAATTTCCGACCTGCTGTACCATAGAAAGTGATCTCAGCAAAAGATGACGCACCATATTCGAAAGCAGAGGCTTCAAGCTTTAAAATGATTCCATGATTCTGGTCATACAATTCTTTCCCCCGAAATGACAATAATTTAAATATCGTCAATTACTAAAACTCGAAAAGATATCCTTCTCTGGTGCTAAATTGAAACTCACTTTCCGACCTGCTGTAGCATAAAAAGTCACGTCAAAAAGAAAATGACGAATAGTCGGAGAAGGTAGAAGCTTTAAGCTTTAAAACGAGTCTAGACTTATCCTCGTGCAACATTTTTGCGCGAAGTTACAGCAGCTTGAATGTCTGGAATTTCGAGAAATCGGAAAATCGTTCAGATACTTCACGAAGTTACGGTGTTGAAAAGATCGCGGTCGTAGACGGTGGAATCGGATTCCCAGGTGGGAATCAAAATGATCCAGTCGAGGCCACTCTGTTCTAACGATTCTTCCCCGAGAGGGGCCCTATGGGCGAATTAGACGTGACGAGGGTTTAAACGAGAACACGTAGGCCTCGGTAGAACGGCGGAAAGCGGCTCGGCTCGGCTCGGCTCGGCGTCGCCGGTCGTGTTCAAGCTTTCCGCGGGCTCGAAAACTGTAGGGGTCGGTTAGAGCCCTCAGGTAAATGGCTCCTAACAACTTTTTCGCGCTCCGGGGGTAGAAGGTGCGACTCTATTAACGTTGGAACTCTTCCAACCGAGGACGTTCGCGTTGAACGATCTCTCTCTCTCTCTCTCTTCCCGACGGATCGACCTCGATCGACACTCGCGGAAACCCGTCCGGCGAAGAAACTCGAGGGAAACGTTGCGTTTCGGGGGCAGAGACGACCCCCGGGGGTGGGTTACAAAGGCGATGGGGACGGACGATTGCCGCCACCAGACGCGCTCCACGCCAGAAAGATACCAGCCCGTTCCATAAGTTATACGTTCTTTCTTATCTGGCCTGCATAAATAATCGCGTCCGGTTTACGCTCCTTCTTTTAGCCGACAGGGCCGAGCTGACGTTCTAGATCGCCCGGGGCTTGTACCGCGCGTTTTCAGCTCGCATAATTTTGCTTCCAGAACCTCTGCCCGGAATATTGCGGCCATCTCGCAATTTTTAAAAAAGAAGTTCAGACAGGAGGCGATCTTTCAGCATTTTCTTTTTCGAAAACTGAGGGAGTTTGTTTAAAAAATTTGTTTGCGTTCGATAGGGTTCGCGTCAGAGACCTCGAAATTTTTTTGGTTTAAACGTGTTCGTCGGAAACGAAGTTATGGCTGATCGACCGGAGATCTGTACGCAGAGGGTTGTTCCTGAGGCTATTGTTTCGTTGCTGAGTTCTGGTTAAGGATTTACATCAATTTGCTTCTTGATTTGTTCTTCTTCATTCCTTCTGTTTTATTCTGTTTTATCCTTTCAGCCATTAATTTTGTTTGCATTGCATCTTCGTTTTTCACAAATTTCTCTTATTTCTTTTTGAGGTTATGTTTAGGTTATATGTATCGCGATTCTTCCATGCGACCTTTACGTTTATTTTAAGAAAATCATACAATTTTACAAGCTTTTTACTGAAAATAGTTTATGGTATAGGAAAAATGGTTTCAGCATTAATTGTACGTGTCCGTTAGAGACAGTATATTTACTAGTTTGAGGTTATGTCGATCGCTAAGAACTGTAGCCAACTTCGAATAAGAACACATGAGTAATAATATAAATTTGTTTATTTATATATACGGGTAAGAATCCATTTTTACAATACTGTTACATAAATAATTTATATAAATTTTTCCTGAATCATATAATTGAGAAAAAGAAGGCAAAGGAAATTTCTTTCCTCCAATAATTTTAATAAACTAAAAGGAACAATATTTTTGAATTCCTCAAACGATTTTCCTATTTTATATTTCACTCACTAATTTTTATCATAAATGCAGAAAATGTTCTCGCTGTTGTCATTAACACTTTGAAGTATCCTGTAAAAAAGACGGCGAGAAACGGTGCACCGGCCGCAACCGGTGAGTCTACCCTACCGCGAAGCATCTCAGAATGAAGTTCTCCATGAATTTTCTTACAATTTCCATCGTTTTATTCGCTTCGTCTTGTAACCGAGCAATTCCTTTTAGAAAAAGAAGCAGTCCCCGTGCAGCGGAATTCGCGAATGCATTTTCTATAGAAAAGACCGTGGCGCAGACCGAAGAGAATGCGCGCGTGCCTAACTTCTGCACCGTTTCTAAAAAGAAATGGAGTACCGTCGTTTTCCGATACAGTTTCGCGAGCAAAATGTAGAACAATTTAATTTTACCGGCGCGGCGAACGGAAAGGTCATAGCGTGTCCGGAGAATCAAAGATAAATATTTCCTCGCGAGCGTGGGCGTTTTTTGGTGAACGAACACGTTTGACGTTCGTCCAACGAATATTTTACGTCCGGGACTTCCCTGCTCGAGGAACAGCGTGTCGGAAAGGCTTTCTCGTTAAATGGCCGCTGTTTCGCGCCTCGCTCGACTCAATGCCGTCGCCGTCGTTCCAGATTCGCGGGAAAAACGATGCGGGTCTTTTGACGCGTCTTCGGACTCTCTGTCGAGATGCTCGCGAAATCGCGGAGAAGGCTGATGGGATCGGCAGAGAGGAAGAGAGTCGGCCGTCGAGTCGAGGGTGCCGTGGTCCGATCGAGTCGACGGGTTAAGCGGAAACTTAAAGTTAGCTATCTGTAAGAATACCTATCGCCAGCCGTACTTTGGCCCACTTACGCTCGGATCATCCGGATCGATCGGCGGACGGAACGAGCACAGAACAGAAACGATCCTGCAAATGTGTCGGAAGGGTTAAGGCTCTCAGATCTGTCTCTGTGTACACTGCGATCCTAGGCTGCGGGGAGTTCGCGCACAGTTTCGAGACTGTTGTCGCACAGTGGTCCAGATCCGACAAAACATGAACTAAAATAATAGCTGTGTTACATATATACGTTCTCCATTACAAACAGAACTGTTTCAGAGGCATTTCGAGGCGTAGAACCCCCGACTCTGACACCATTCTTTCGATAGAATCAAAAATTATTATATGAATATTTAATTATATGATTATCAGCATTAAAATTTACATTCTATTTTTGTATTTACGCAACAGAAATAATTTTTATAAAGACAAATCTCTTTTGAAAAATCTAAAACGTAACTTCTTCTTTCTTCCATAGATTGATTCGAGTGATTCAGCATTAAATTGTGTACCCAAGTAATTTTCCTTGTCGCCATTGTTTAACACGAGGCAAAGCAACACTTTTTAAAACACACTTTCCAACAGTGTTTAACTAACACTTTTTTAACACTTTGCACTCGAGTGGCGACTTTGAGGCGACGCTAGAAATTGTTATACTGTTTTTAAAAAAATTTTCACAGTATTAAATTTGTATTCGATAAATTTCGAAATAATATATAAAAGTCTTCTATAAGCATACACGTTCAATTTCATACGTATCGAATAAAATGGAAATACTGTAGGTTGAAACAGATGTCTTTGTTTTTGGTATTAAAATCGCGAGCTACGTTAGATCTTCATGCTTCAAAAGCCAAAACTAAACCGAACATTCTGCCACGCATTTAAAATCAGAATTTTGTTAGTCCAACAACATTGTAATTTTTTAAGTCCTTTTTACTTTAGTTCCTGTTTTGGCAAACCCGGATCACTGTGTGTCGATGTTGTACTATTTAATTTTAGCGACGAGAAATAGGGATGTTCGAGTAAATCGCTGTACTGTGTACTCGAGGATGAACCTCTCGTTCGTCTTTGACCCGAGGGACTCGAAGGAACCTATTCGATTCCCGTTTCTGCAGTCGCTTCGGCAATGCGTCTTCCAATTCACTTAGAGAACTTTCAGAAAATTTCTGCATGCTTCAGTTCACTCGGCAAAACTTCAAAATTTCTACGTCTTTCGAATCACTTAGAAATATTGCATTTTTGTGGTCGAATATTGTCATGGCAATGAAATCGAATATTTCGTCATTGACAACTGGAATGAAGTTCTGCGGAAATGATCGTTCCATTATTTTCTTTAAGGATCCTAATCTGAAAAACAATAATATTTGTCACCATAGCGACAAAGTCAGGGTCGTACAGCTTATTCAAAAAATTGCAGACACATAATTTGAGCATTTGCACAATAGAAAATTAGAATTTATCGTTCAACTTACCATTATCTACTCTTTTGGTAAATAATTAAGTGTTCTGAGACAATTGTTTTTAATAAAAAAATTCTCGTCTGCAAAGGGTTAATAAAACGAAGGACTTTCAGAAGCAAAAATTCCTTCTTTCTATTCTGCTTCGAAATTTTCAATTTATTCTAAACAATATTCTTAAATTACACACTCATTTACATTTTAATCGCATAAGCTCCACAGTTCAATAACGACAGTTCTTACCGTCTACACCATCAAAATACTCTTCCTTCATATAGCAGCTTTATGAACGCTGCCAGAATTACCAAGGATTAAAGAGTTCCAGGATTTAAAGAGAGGATGCTTTGCTCCTAGCTGAGGATCATTTCAAAATGAATTTATTCGTTAATTTCCATTTTTATAACATCCACGTTACCTTTACTCTCATGAAACGGACCTCCGACAGATGCTTTCAGCGCGAAAACAGCCATCACCCAATGAGACTCTACAAACTCGCATTCACGGTTCGCTACAGTCGTACGCCAGCATGTTCAAAGGGTGTTTATCAAGGGAAAAGCGAGATCCGACGACCAGTCGTACATCCGCGAGCAACGGAAATCGATATGATCGCCGAAAGTGGTAACGCCCCATTGCGATCGATCTCCGGACACAATAAAATCCATTTAAAGAATGAACAGTCCGGTATTTGGAACTAGGCGCGGTTACGGTACCGCCGGGTCGGATCGCTGCCTTGAACTCGATTAATTAGCGCCGACTAACCGCGCGCGTTCTCAACCCGGCTGCCGGAGGGTGGTGCGACGGCGCGGGGGTGGCGAGAATTAGGACTCCGTGCTTCGTAAAAATAACAAAGCTAATTTTCCACCGCGCGATAAATATATCCGATCAATTGCACGGAACACGGCGAATCTGGTCGCTCTTCTCCCACCCCCTGTCGGCTTTCGTCTCCTATTTTCGCCTCTACAACCCCGCCACCTCTTTTCTCCTCGTTCTCCTTTTCCGGACCAGGCAGCACACAGGCGAGAAATCGCTAAATCCTGGCCAAGAGCATGAAATTGTAAGTTCGAAATACGGTTCAAAGTCGTTTCTAACTTACAGTAATGTAGAGGGTGTCCCGGGTTTTTTCCGCAAAATTTTCTTTTCTCAAAGTTCGCCTGGATTCTCTTTTTTTAAAGAACACTACCAGCATTCTATAACATGTTGCAACTTGCAAATCTCGCGGAAGACTGCGAACTTGGTAATAATTTTAATTTTTACAATTGCATGTATACGGAATGTCCTAAATATGTCTAACAATCCGGAAATAGGGGATTCCTGAGGTTATTTGAAGCAACTTTTACCTTTACAACAATTTTCTCCGAGGCATCGTTAACGAGTTATTAACGGAAAACATTGACCAATGAGATGCGAGATCAGCGGAACTCGCAAACGAAGCCGCGGATCGCATTTTCGCTAAGAAGAAAGTTGCTTCAAATGACGCCAGGAACCCCTCATTTCCCGATTGCGAGTGACTTTTAGGACACCCTGTAGTATTGATTAAATTAATTCGCCTCGTTTTATCATAGACCTCGTTAACTTAACTAATTTTTTTAACTCGCATTGAACACGACTTTATTAATTTAATTTAATTTTATTTGATTCCTCGAATAGTAAACACATATAAATCTAAAACCGAGGTACATGTCTTTGTGTAGTAACATTAATTTGTTACTATTTAATTACTATTGACCCATCAAAATGACTCTTACAAATTACTACTTTTAGCAAATCTGGTGTTAATTCTATTTTTAAGCTAAGATGTTGTTAAGGGAATCAATAGTTGCAACAAATGCGTTTCGGTCACGGTTTCGCGATCTCGGGCCTGTGCGGGCCGTGACGATGAAGCGAAACGAGCGGACGCAGGCTGAATATGGATCGAGAGTGCATGGGTTTCGGTGTACGCTGCACACAGCGGGGTCGCCCGGGGGTGGAGCATTAAAGCACGATACCGCGGTACGGCACGAGAGATCTTTCGAAGGGTGGCGGTCGATTAAGCCGCGAGCGAACCGGTCCGTGAAAGAATCTCACCCACGTCTTGCCCTCCGAATACTTTCGCTTTCCCGAGGGGAATTCGCGGCGCGGGCGAAATGCAGTCTCCGCGTGCACGGCTCGATTGAAATTGAAATACTTCGGGAACCTTGCGGATTTTTCTGCAGAGGGGTGACGAGCAGCGTCGTCGCCGCGCCGCGTCGCGTCGGACCGCGGACGCCGCTTTTCGATCGGCAACGGTTCACTGGATGCCTCTTTCGGATCTGTAATCAAAGGATCTCGTCTATAATTCGCTCTGCCGTGGAAATTTCACTGGGCGCTTTATTGCCACTTGCGGCCAACGTTTTTGCGGCTCCGCCGGTGAGAATCTTTCTGAATTTAGATCATTCGTTCGAGCCTAGCTCGACGTCTCTTTGAAGTCCCATATGGGTTTATCATGGTTTAGTATCATTTACGAAATATTGCTTTTGACACTGGCAAGCTTGTTTCGAAGAAATCTGTACCTAGATGCCGACATATTTTTTCTTTTAAATAAATAAATAATAATAAAATAATAATAAGTAAAAGATAACAAGTAAAAAATAATAATAAGTAAAAGACAATGAGAAGTAAAAAATAGTAATAAATAAAACACCCTTACCAGACGCGTCGTGGTAGGCGTTTGCCACGAGATGGCAGCCGACGTGTTAAACTAACTCGAGTGGCACTTAGAGTAACCTGATCTCTTTACCAACAAAAAATATCGATCTATCACGTATTTTTAAGAGACTCGCATCGAACCTAATTCAATTGTAATTTGCCTTTCCTCTGAAAATAACTCATTTTACGGCGAAGTTTAAGGGATGTTTGTTAGTCGAAGGAACGCGAATCTCTGTAAATTTGGAATATCGATTTGCCCGTGGCTTCGTAATCAATTGGATCGCCTGCTCGTTGAACGGAGTGAGGTCAGCCTTATAATTGGCGACGGTGCTATTGTTGTAACTTCGGAAATTTTTACGGAGACTTCGTTTCGCGAGTTGGGTGGGAGTGATTCGATGTACTCGATCGTTCGCGGCGGCACCGATGAAAGTTATAAATCTGTTGGCATTTCACGGGGCAGATCGTGTTATAGGGGCACGTGTCAACAGAGGCACAGCATATGTACGCAAGACGTTAGGAGACGGTGGATTGTATCTATTGTTTGCCGAGGCTCCGGACGGAAGCCACTCAAAGGCTTACCTCGGTGAAACAGCCCTCGATCCATTAGCTATCGCAGCCCTTATTAATTACCCGCTTCGAACGGGATCTATCGACTGCTATTTAACAGGTACGAGCACATCGAATTTCTGCCTCGGGCACGGAGATCTGGAAGCAAATGCTCCAGCAGCGACGACTTCAATTCCGTTTTAACGAATCGCCTCGAATATCGAATAACCCGGCAGTCCCTTAAGGTAATTACTTAGTGCCTCGCGTGCCACGTCTCTCGGAGATAGCGGACGAAATCATTTGTGCAGATTTGAACATTCATTTCGTACCCTAATGTAATTTAACGCGCCAGGGGCTGGCGTCTGCAAAATGCGAGATTAAAAGGACACTCTATTGTTTCATTAACTCCTTGCCGTACCAATTTATTCGCAATTGCAATGATTAGGATCGGTTCGATTGCAATAGTTTCTTAAGAGGAAAGGAAAATCTTTATTTACTGTGCGCCTACTCGAGTGCTTAAATATCGATGAGAACAGAACATTTACTCCCATTGAAAATTACTGCGACGGATCTTCGTCGCTATATCCTGGCAAATTTTTTCGCAACTTTGCACAACGTTGCAAAACTCGACAATTCCGCGGCAGTAATATTGAGCGTTATTCTAATTGTTTTTAGTCGAATATTTTATTCGATTAATACATTATAATACATTATATTCGTTATATATTGTTTTATCTATTTATTCGGATAATTTATAAATTATCCTATCTATTAAAAGAATAATTCTTTATTCGAATAAATCGAAAAATAATACAGAAGAAATAAATCGATAAACTATGAAAAAACACTATATTAAAATAGAACGAGCCTCGTCCTTTCAGATCCTTCGCCGTTATTCTCGTTTCGCTTCGTTCCTCGACGAATCTACGCAGTCGTCGTCGTCGCGACGGTTCGTTACGGGCCTACTTAATTAGCTAAAGATTTAATTGGACTCCGCGAACTTGCGAATTGCGTTACAAACAATTGCGCGCCTCGGCTCTCCGCTTTGTTTACCCCCGGAGTTGGATTTTCCACCCCCTTAAGCTTGGCCGATTCGAATCCTCCGGTTTCCTCCTGCTACCGTTGCCAGTCTCCGACCTTTGACGAAAGTTATACTTTCCTCTGTTTCGTGATTTTTGTGTCAAGGGGTAGTTCGTGGCACGTAATCTATATCTGGTCGGAAGAGTCGATTTTCACGCATTATTATGCGCGATATCAATTTGCCTGGTCTGAATTTACGCAATTTAATTTAATTAAATTCAATTAATTCATTCATTTTACAATAGAGAACGGAAACATATATTTAGACGGACAGAGAATCAATGAATCAGCAAATTAAGTTTACTTAAGCTTGCTTTGAAAATTTAATAGAATCCAGGAGATATCGGCAAAATGAAAAAATTAACCACAAGAAAATATCGAGAAAAAATTGAAGAGAAAAGAAAATTTACCTTCGTTTCCTAAAATGTTATAATTATTTTTCTACTTCCGACAGTTTCTCTTTTTGCATTTACAAATTCAATTTCCGCGATTTTCACTGGTAAATTAAGAAACACGCGTGCGCGTGTAATAAATATCGTTCGCAGAGACACGTGCTTGTGAAAAGTGCCATAAAATTGGTCGAGTGCGTTCGAGGCCAGAAAAGCGCGTAAATATTATTATCGAGTGCAGCGACCCCGCGGACAAATATCGCGACGAGAGGCCGGAATTTCGAAAGTCGTCCGACGGAAAGGACGTTTATAAATACACGGGATGCTCTGGATAGCTGCGCGATCGTCGCCGGCTGCTCTAATATCCCGGATAAAAAGCTGGCTTTCCTCCCTGCCGACGTGCACTCTCCTGCGGGAACGACGCGACGGTTCTCTTTGGTTTCCGCGAGACCCATCGATCCACGAGTTTCGCGAAACCGTCGGTATGTACGGCGCCGGGAGTATTTGTTCGCTGAAACATTCAAATTCCAAACACCGGTGCTCGCCGGTTCGCAGAATCTGGTACCAAGCAGACGCTCGGTGTCCGCCTAATTAAATTCCGTCGAGGTCTCGAACGAAAAGTAAATGTCGAATGCTCGCGTGGTCGAGATGAAACGACCACCGATTCCTCTTCCCATCGAATATAATTACAAACCCGATCCGCGTTGCAATCGGACGACAGCAATTTTCAGCAAATAACTGCGACATGATTCCCGTCGCCGCGGTATTATTTGTTCAATTATTGATTTGTTAATGGACGCCGGCGAAATAATTATTGCAGCGGGAAAACGTGAGGTGCGCGACGATTAAAACTGAATGCAGCGCAAACACCGCGTATAAACAATTAATCGTGCCCGAGGCCCGTGTTGCCAATTGAAAGGCGCAGCTGCAACTAATTATATTTATAAATAATCGACCGCGATGCGAGCGATCGTATAAAGTCGAACGCGTCGATAAAGCGGGCGCGAGATTTAATAGTTATTGTTTCATCTCGTGTACTCGTTAATTGGCGAGCCTAGAAATTAGGCGGGCAGGAGCGTGAGTCACGGCGAATGCCAAGGTCGCTTTTTCGATGCATCGCGGGAGCCTTCGGATCAGCAGCAATCGCGCACGTTGACAGGTACAAGGAAACTATCGCGTGACTCGACGCGGGGAATTTCAGCCTCTCATACTTGGCGGCGTAACAGAATCACATGATTTTATTTTATCAATGATCTCGCGCGTAAATTCGAGGCTGACGCAACGAAAATATTTCCAGTGGCGTACCTAGGCGAGCGTCGCTCGTACCTCGAAACGGTGTTCCGGCTCGCGAACAGTGACGCAGATGTTAGTCTCGATGCCGGATACGCAGCCGCGAGTGCCGCGAGTGCTGTGAATCAACTGCGAACATGTTTCATCGTCGTAACGCGTCGCGATACCTGTGCGACGAACCTGTGCTGACCTGTTGAGACCCGGTGAGCTGCCAAACGCGAACGACATCATCGACGGCCTGCTGCTGATGCTGCCAATCTAGAATATCTTGTCGGTCGATCAATGAGCTTTCGGTGAAGCGACAAACTGTGCCTTAGGCTCTGCTGTTTTAACGCTAAACCTATAACCGACGGTCAAATGCCGGGTTTTGCATTTTTGATCCGATAATTATTGACGTCGTAAAGCTGCTTCCATTAGAATTTGCCGAATATATTTCTTTATTCTGGCACACTCTATTATAAAAATTTGTGAAAAATTTTAACGAATTCTATTTTGTAATTGTTACGAGGCAATTTTTTAGCCGCTTTTAGACCTCGGTAGATTTAGCGTTAATTTTCGTCGAGCGGAGAACGAACTTTTCCTGTTTCACTGCAGCTGGAAATTAACATTTTCAAGTTTTATTGTACATCGTTCCACGGTTCTGCTGAAAACGAACGCTTACATTTTGTTCCGCGTTGCTGTACGGTTTGGCACGCTTGGAGATTAACCCTTAGCACTTGGAAAGTTTTTCTGACGTACCTACGTACTAGCAACAAAGTTGGATTGACGTAGAAATCAATTAGTTTTAAAATTAAAAGAAATAAAATTAATGAACAGGAATTAACAAATAGAAGACTTTGTGCTTTTATTAATGTATTTTACATGATTTCTTTACAGTATGTAAAAGAACAACAACGATTAAATAGAATATTAAATTAGATTAAATAGAAAAAGGTTAAATTAGTAGGATTTGCTTTCGTGGCAGTAGATATGGCTAGCGATGATCAGACACGTCACCCTCCTTCGACAGCGTCGATTCGAAAATCTGTCGCGGTCGACTATTTTCGAGGCGTAACAGAATTCGACGTCAGATTACCATCGACCAAGTTACGTTCCTTGTCGTTGAAGGCAATTTCTCAAGAACTCCTTTTCCGCACAAATGCATAAACTTGTTTCATTTCGCGATTCTCAAGCAGCAGAGAGCGAGTCGGCCGGAGAACACGAAAATCAGCCGGGAATACAAACGTTTGCAACAAGCTAACGAACTATTTAGCAGCGACACAAGCCAGACACAGTTCGGTCGGCGCGTAATCGCGACTCTTCCCGTCGAATATCGTCGCGATTCCCGGCACAATGAAGTCGTCGTTAGCAGAAAAACCGATTACCGCGCGAAACAGTCCCCGGAATCGAGGCGGCATGGCACCCGTTTCGAGTGTCGTTTTATCCCGCCGACAAAACAGTCTCTCCAGAACGAAGTTAGCCGGCCGGTACGCGGTGCAAGAAGCGTCGTTAGCAGGGAAGATTGTTCGCGGGCCGTCTGCAAAAGAAAGCGACGGGTTTAGCGGCTTAACGGGTCACCGGCGAAGAAATCGCGAGCGTGTGCGCTCGTCCTCGACGTTCCGCCGCTTGTTTATCTGCAATTGATGGCCTGGATTTATTCGGCCGGTCGATCATGGCCCACGCAACGCCGTGTCATCGACTACTTACTGCTCGCATTACGAAAATCTCGGAAATTCGGGATAATCGAAAATACGCTCAAACGAACAAATTACATCTCATGTATATTTTTATTTTTCTTTCTCGAGCTGATTGTATTTCATCCGTCTCTGTGAGACTGGTACATCATTATTATTATCTTCTCTCGCTGTCAGAAAGGGTTTATCCCACCTATAAATCAAGTTATTATTATTATTATTGTTGTTGCGTCACCAGCTCCAATTTCAGTCTGGGTTTGTGTTACGGTCACATTAGTGGAAATCATTCGTAAAAAAGTTTCCTATTGCCTCTTGAGCAAATTTATTGCTTTACGACTTGGGTACGACGGGTAGGCATCAACGGATTTCATGGGAAAACCCGCTCGGCTCAACCGCTCTCGATGGCACGTGACGTAACACAGACCCACTTGTAGCACTAGGGGGCCCGTAATTTATGGGCCGGTTTCGAGATGCGCCGGAGTTGGTGTCATTTTTCGTAGGCCAACTTTTCCGAACAACACCCTTGGAAAAACATACCAACTCGTGGGCGTTGCAAAATGCCGAAACCTCTCCGGATGCGTCTATTGGTTCCCCACTATTCGAACCTCATCCGTGGAGGGAATTATTCTAGTCCTCTGTTTCTTATTTTTTACCATTTTTAAGTTAGATTCTAATGAACCGTCGAACGTTCAACATCGCTCGTTCGCTGTACAGTAACGCAACCATTTCGTTTAAATACATATATTGTTACCAAACAGTGTTCGATTCATTTGCCGTGATAAGTATCACGAAATCCTTTAATCAGCTCGCATCCTTCCAAAAGATTGTGCGAGCACGCGTCACATCGCGATTATTACAATTTTCGCGACGTTGGTGACGGCACAATTATTAAATCCTCCACAGGTTATATTGTGGATGCGATTGGAAAAGGATTGATTATGGGAATATTTAATGTAATTTAAATTGAATTTAATTAAATTTAATTAAATTTAATTTATTTATATATATATACGAGTAAATATTCACACAACTGTTATCGTAACATAAAAACCCATTAGGTATTGAATTATTTCGTACCGATACTAGCAACTTCAGATTAAAATGATTTTATGAATGAATTGAGCCTAACATTAAACCTAACAAATCGCACGCAGATTATCATTGGACTGCGGATCTTTATGCGTTTATGGCAAAAATGAGTAGGCGTAATTTAAAGCGATGAAAATATTAAAAAATCTAAGAATGTGGATGCGTCAGTTTGAACCTCTTAAAATTATTAAAGAAATAAACAAGCTTGTGCTTTGCTTCTATGTCTTCCAATTTAGGCAGAAAGTTTTTATCTTACATAAAGATCTAGTCATTCTACCGCAATGTACAATGATCTAATGTAGCCATATAAGTTACACTGCTCGTGTCACGGTAAACCGTTAACAAAACTCGCAAATCCATGAAGGAATCTGTTACAACTGCTCCAAGTCAATAAAAAAGCAAAAGCGAGAAAATGAAAACTGACAGCGAATTGGAGAATATATTACATAGCCGACACGATCAAGTTGAAACTTGTTATACACCGTCGTTAACGCCGCCCCTACGTGTCCACTGATCGGTAGAGATATGTCTCTGCCAAAACGAAAATTACAGAGCCGTACGGCCGACTTATTGATTACCCTTCGACAGAGAGCTGAAAAATCCCATCGTTTTGGACCAGTTCCGGCGAGGATTACGCGGTTTAAAAACCCGATGCGTGGCAGGATCGGTGAAAAATGTCCTGGAAACCGGACCGCTGGCGGAGTCGGGGGCACAGGGGGTTAAAGTTAAGCGGGCTAACGGTCGCGTAAATCGCGGGGAGCATGAGGCCGGTGTCGTTTCATTATTCACCGCGCTCCCGCGGCTGTTCATTTTCCCGTGGAGAACGATTATCGGCCGGCCAGAGCTCCTTCCCCGGTTTAAAAAAAGATGGCAATTGTGTGTCCGCGCCGCGTCTACCGCCGCGTGCCCGTGTGTACGTACGAGCTCGACGTCTAACCGCTAACAAGGCTCCTCTATTTATAGCGCGTCGTTGCCGTACAACGCTTCGAGAACAAGCGGAGCCCCGAAGCCTCGACAATTTTCCGATTTTCATCGCGGCGATCGGCTTCCCGCCGCTCTAGCCGCCCCGTGACAGCCGCGGGGGGTGCGCGGGGCGCTTTTCGGGGCAGCGATGGCTGCATGGTTGCAATGCAGCTATCAAGTTGCACAACCGCTACTGCGGAGCTTACATTTTCATCGCTTTAACGTTGAAAATAGTAATAATAATATTTACTCGACGGCTCGAGCTCTTTAGAATACAGAACTATATAGGGCGTCTCAGGGTTAACCTCCAACTTGTCGTGTTTTTATGCATTTATGACAGAAATCGATAGCTGAAATAGATAACCGGAGAAATATTAGAAGAATTTAAGGATATTGTTACATTATTACCGAATCGGACTTTCTTCGATCTTTGTTATTTAGATTTTTGATTATTCGAAATAATTACGATGAAATTATCGAAGGACCTCGATTAAATATCGATCTATCATTTAATACAGCTGTGTTAATAATTTATCTGAAATTGAAAGACATTAGCTATCAATTTTGAATTGGGTTAATCAAAGTTCTACTGTACAATTTCCTATAGCGAACGTAGACAATGTTTATTTCGCACAAAGATCCGCTGTCTATTTATCACTCTGCAAAACAATCTAGAACAAATTTGGTCAGCACTGTAAGGTAAAATCGACAATCTTTAGGTACAAATTTTAGACAAGCGTGTTTGATGTAGTCGGCAAAGAGCACCGATTGCGGCACTGCTTACATGACCGTTTTAAAGTTCCATACGGCCTGCAAACGCTGCAAGCGTTTCTGCTTCGGTGGTGTAAGATTTAAGCGACTCAGTACGCGGGTGTTTTGCATTTACGGTTGGGCAGTGAATTTTATGCATTCATGGGAAAGCGAACGGGCGGAATACAAAATACCGGGAACGTGAGGGAAACTTTAAAATCGAGTAGGACGGAACGCGAATGTTGGATGTTCTCTTGTTGGTACTGGCGAGATGTATAGAGTGATTTGGTTAACATTCTGTCGCGAGAGAGGGAAAGTGCTCTCGGAGTCCCATCATCGATTGTCTTCCCCGGTGAAATTGGAGGCCGCGTTAAGAGCAGATCCCGCCGATAAGCGCGAGTGATTGCGCCGCTCCTCACCGTTTCGTCGTTATCAGGGAACGCAGCGTGAATCGCGACCGTCTCGGAGCTTTTCCGGGCTGCTATTAGTTTCTCTTGGCTGCTCTCCTATATCTCGACGGCCCTATTTCTCTTCCTGTTTTCCTCCACCCCCTCTCTCTCTCTCTCTCTCTCTCTCTCTCTCTCTCTCGCGGTCTTTCTCTTGCGTGCCATGTCCGATCCTCCTTCGGGAATAGACACTTCGCAGATATTGGCAGTATTCCATGCTCCTGCAGCCACTCCCACGCATTAACCATCGTCTACCCAGCCCGCAGGAGTCGTTAAACCTCGCGGCTCAGTGAAAAATCAAGGACTTCCTAATCGATGACCGTAACTTCTCGAGACACATGATCCCGATAGAGCAGTCGGAGAGGCTCCTGCTATGACGCCTTGCTCGAACCCTAATGGAATCGATGGTCTTCTTTAAACTGGGGGAGGTTACTCTCTTTAAAACGATACAGGTCTCGACTTCTTCATGGCGGTCACAGATCCATTCAAATCTATGTAAATCAATTTGATTTTACACGGTTTTCAAGCTGCTTCTTCCAGTCGCTGTTAATCCTCTTATATCGAGCTTAGCTTTTACGACGCGACGTTCAGCAACCTTGTAGCCGTTGGACATGTTTTTATGCCTCCAATGTGAATTTCATTCATCGATGTTAAATGATATTTTATAACTAGATTGTGGTTGTTTATGCAAATCAGAGTTTGGCGGATTTTATTCGAATCACAAATACAATTTGATTTGAAGAATTTATTCAAAATATTATTCGAAGAATTTATTTGACATGCTATTCGAATAAGATTGAATTAGGATAATATTTCGAATAAATACTTCGAATAAAATTGTATTCGTAGGATTTATTCGAATAATGTCCAACTGCGATGCAAATGCATATTTTCTTTTTTAAATATGTATACCAAAGGGACCTGGCTTCAATTCAGGCGTCCAAGAGCTTTTCTTCAACGCTCGGTCAATTAGAAGTTGAAACTCGGCTCGCAGGACTTTACTTCGCTTCGGACTCTCCGAATTTGATTATAAAAATGTAAATTAACCGCGAACTTTCGCGATCCGTTAACTACTTCGCCACTGTCGCTAACGATTCCTGAGACCTCGCAGGCTTCTCAGATAGTTTCGCGAATTTTTAAGCCGCGAGCAGGACGCCGAAGTGTCTTCGTCAACTCGGCACTTGTCGAACGAGTTTCCCGAGGTGCCTCGACAACTATAAATATTCATGGGGGTGTCAACCTTTTGATCTGTTTGCAAACAAGCCACGCTCTTCGAACGCGGTCTCCCACAATCAACTTCATCCTGTCGGCGAGCAAATTGAACGAATTTAAAACAATATTAACGCTACTTGAATTGATCGAAAAACGACACTTTTTACTGTCTGAAAATTAATTGAAATGGAATCGAGAAATCGATGAAGTTAATTTAGAAGATAAAACCTAGAGAAAAGGGCGTAGCAGTGGATCGCATTGTTAAAATCCCTATGACTCTGCAATTTCTGCGAATCGAAACAAAATTTTAAGTTGGGGGCAAAGTTAGCCCAGAAAAGTTCGATGGAGGACGTAAAACATCTTTTCTATATAATTTCAGAGCACCATTTGTAAGTAACCTAAAAATAGTTTTAAATTGCATATAAAGAAACGAAGTAATTCTGTTCCCATGTGAGCAATATTTAAACATTCAAGTAGATGTAAATACGTAGAAAATATAAAGCTTCTTTTTCCTTCGGAGAAATCATTGCAAGCGAAAAAGTTCCGACCATTGTAATCGGAAAGAAACTGGCACGGCAGGGGGATAAGTGCGCGTAATAAAAAAAGGCGAACGATCTTCTGTTCCTCGCGGGGGAATATTCTCTTAAATAACGTCTGATCATGGTACTAGCAGAATGTTCTAAAGACTGGAACGCGACGGCGGACTAAAGTGCATCCGCATTAAACGACGTTAATGCAGGTTCCGGCACGAGAGAGATCAGGATCACTTTGGAACGGTGAAACGTCGAACAGACGGGGAAAGACCGGACGGACTCGCGTCGTCGCGCGTTTTATCGGCGAAAATAAGGAAAAGGGGGAGAGAAGGGTTGCGCCAGGTGGCGGGCATAGGGCCGTGTCAGCTGTACAAAGCGCTCGGGAGCGATACAAAGACCGTTTTAACGGGTCTAGACAAATGTAACCGAAAACAGGGGCCGCAGACCGTGAGCTAATCTCTTTGAGCCTGTCGCCCGGAAGAACAGGCACCGCAAACACCAGGGCTCCGGGTTCCCAGCATTTTTGAACGCCGCCGACGGCCGATCCTGCGTCGCGCGACCTGCAAACGCGCTCGTCTCCGAGTCAAACGGACCACGAAATTGCGTTCCCAGTTTCCCAGACCGGCCCCCACCACAATATCCCTCTTCGACGAGGACCGATCGAGTAGTATAACTCCGCCAATGGCTGCACGAGAACCGGAAGATGCGAGTTTATCGGCCGGCGTGCTCGCATTCCGCGTCGTTCCACGCGTTCCCTGAAATTCCGCTCGTTTTAACAGCGATACTTCCCCGAGAAAATCATGCGAGTGTTCTCCCGTCGGCTGGCATCATTGGCCAACATACCAGAGTTAGGAAACACTTCATTCGGGAGATTCTATTGGATAGATCAGAAAAATGTTTAACGAAAAGTTTATTCGAATGAAGAATTATTATAATTATAATCGTAATTATTATAATTATTATAATTGTTACAATTATTATAATTATTATAATTATTATTCTAATCATTTTAACGCTGGATTTGCGGAGCTCTAGAGGCAGCTGCTTTATATTAGTTTATAAAAGTAACGATAAGACATTTATTCTGATTTGTTATTGTAAGTAATAATGGATACATTGAATAAATAACTCATAAATGTATCTTTAGAATCTGAATAGTCGTAGATCAACAAATTAGTCACCCTTCACTCTGACGGATAAAGCAAGTATTAAATGGATAGAATAATTTATGATGAATAATGAATAGAGATAATTGAAATGAATTGTTCGACTATAAAGTATAGGGTCGGGTAATTATCTTATTGTTAGATAAATACTGATTTGAAACATTTGAAATATTGCCCAGCTCAACAACAAAAACCGTTTCGTTTCGCGTATCTTCAATTTTTCGGCATTTTTCTCCTCGAGATGCGCAATATTTATGAAAACGTCGCATTTTCAACTTCGCGAATTTTTCCCATGTGAACCGTGAGAGCTACATGCATGAATTTTGGCTAGAATTATTCTGCCCACTCCCTCGAATACAACCGTGCATTTTTCGATAACGTTGTGAATGTTTAAGCGTGGTTCAAAAAGGTTCGAAGACATCGCGATGTGGCTTTCAACGCCAGCGATCGGCATCGCTTTCGACGATTATGAATGGATGCTGACGAATCACTTTTTAAACGATTCCTTTAATTTTTAACATATTCATTCCCATTCGAGCACCACCATTAGTACCCGCGTTTAAATAAAGCTCGGGTCAAACACAATACTCGATGCTCGTTATAATAAAAAGAAAAAATGAGTAATCCAATCGGTCAGGTTTCAATAGAGGAAAGCATTTTCAGCGAACGAACAATTCGTTGAACGCGAACGTCACTCAATTTTCCAACTGGACGTTCCATCGCCAAATCCTCAACGTTTTCGACGGAGAGGATCGCATTTCATTAATTTAGTCGTAACATCGATAGGATTTCCAGTAAACACGGATTTCAGCAACGCGCGTTATCAGTAGACGTCGAGCCGTACCCGGAAATTAGTGCAGCGAGTACATTTTTCCTGTCTATTAAAAGCAAAATAATTCGTGCTGGAATATACTGCGTATACAGTGTGTGCCAGCTAAAGAAGACCACCTGAATATCTTCATTATTTTCGGAGTTTTTCAGAAACTTTATTAAACCAAGTATTTCTCAACATACATAGACCAAGGTTAAGTACTCTTTTTATAGAAACACAAAACAATACTTTTTTCGTAGAAACTATCGAGTTAGATCAACTAATTTATACAAAAACATGTGATTCTAATTGACGCGTCGACAGTCACAGGAATGTTTATAAAAAGAATTATTGTAGAAATTACATCTGTGACACCCTCGAATCTTGTAGATAAAAAGTTTACTTACAAGTTTACTAAAAAAATGTTGCCACTTATATATGGACCGACATGGGAATCAAGGTGTTAAAAGAGTAACCTTGAGATTTCCGAAAATACTCCATCTGCAAGCAAAAGATCGCCGCCATGTTACAGATCTGTCTAAACTGAATAACTTTTGTTAATAAAGTTCACCAATATCTCGAAAAATGACAGAGATATTCGGGTGGCCTCGTTTAGCCTAGACACCCTGTACGTATGTACACACCCCCGGCAAACACGGTTCTCTCTCTTTATTACGTTTCATACAGAATGAAAGCTCTAATAGCCACAAAAACCGATGGCGCTGAGATTGCGCCAGAGAATCACGCTGTTTGATTACAAAATAAATCCGTGAGCCCTCGGCCGATTGGATTTCGGCTAAAAGAATCAGGAGTACTCGTTTGCCGGCGCGTTTTAATCGAACGCGTCGTTTTCCGGTTAGGGGGACGCGTTAACGAGCGGCCCGGCGTGCATTTTTACCGTTTGTAACGAGCCCCGGCGATCCCGTTTAATTAATGATTAATTCATCGGTTCGATTAATCGTGTCCGCGGCCGATCGCCGGCTGTCGAACGTAAATCGTTCTCGAGTCAGCGAGCTGAATCGAATCGGCGGAAACTTCGAGGACGATCCCGAAATCTATAACCGGTGTCTCGGCTCGCAGCCAAATCCGGCGACTTTAAAGGATATTACCGCCTCGATGGATGGATCGCTTTTGCCGAAAGTTACGCGTGGCCTTCGCGCTTATTTGTCTACTGTTTTAAGCCCGCGATTCCATCCGCTTTCCACGCGATTGCCAACGGAAGTTCAAAGTTGATGCACCGTCGCACGGTGTAACCAGTACATCGGTAAAAAAAGAATCGAAAATCAATTTCCCATTAAAATGCAATTTCCATTGAAAGCTATATTTTAGTACTATTAGCAACTGACTCATATTCATATTCAGTAAATTTAATTTTTTAACATAATTATACTCATGAAATATATCGACCAAATATATCGACGAGTATATAATAATTATGAAATATGTACATTTTTGAATATAATATATTCAAACGTAAATAAATAGAAAAACAACAATTAGCCTTGTTCATTTTGGTGTTTTTCGCCACAATTCGAAGAGATCGTTAATACCGACGGATTCTAAAAAATAAAATATCTCATGGAAGAGCACTCAGGAGCAGATAAAACGTGTGCCAAATTAAATAGGGCAAGAAAAAAGGATGAAAAAATCGATGTTTCGTTACTGTTTTTTATCCTCTCTAATATTTGAAGAATGCAACTTTTATCGCTCGTTTATCCTGAAATAAAATTCAGACATTTCAAAAATGTCTGTTCGAGCTCGCAGAATTTTTAAACCATACCATTTTCGCCGTTTAGAATACTAACCCTTAACCTTTAACTTAAATCGATGAAACCGTAAAATCTGCCAGGAAACTTTGAAATAATGAACACGACGATTGTCACGAAAGTACATCAATGAATTTGTATTAAGAAATGTTATTAAAGTCATTTGTTTATCTATATTCGACTGAAAAATCTTTAGTACATAATTTCTCCTCGCATGAAAAATAGCTTGTGCCTGACGGTATGTAAACTTGAAATACTTCGAGGGGTTAATTTAAAATATCTCCAGCCATACCGTAACCATCGAATATCCATTTTTAGTTCAGCAGGGATTATGTTCCAGGAAGAAAACCACGCGCAGATTATTTGCTCGCGGTTACGTAACCTCGGGGCTCGGCGTTCCCCGCGATCGTTTAATTGCACGAGTGAAAATGTTAGGCATACAATGCAGGATTTTTATCTCTGTCTTTCTGCGCCGATAGCGGCACTCTGTCAAGTTCGATCGGTCGTTGGCTCGCGACGAAGAGGCGTCGCAGCGTCGTCGCAGCGTCGTTCTTTCGACTAGGAAGCGAACGGCTGGGCACGGTGTGTTTAACACGTTGAAGCACGAGATTCCGTCTGAGCCCCTCGAGACTCCGTTGCTAATTGACTCAGCGTATCAACGACCTTTCTTACATCGCGAGTTTCCTTTTTCCATGCGAGCTTCTTTAAACCGACCCCCGCGGAATCTCCGCCCACTCGGCTCGTCTTCCAGCTACCCCGTAAGCCCGGACCACCCCGACCCCCGTTTAGAATTGACTTACACTTACCGTATACCCGTTTCGAGATATACGTTTCGAGACTGACAGTAACATATTTTCGAAACAATTAATTCAATATTGTTCTAATGCCTCAGCAGCTTCTAGTCTTCGGTGCTGTTTCGTGACCACTAATGCTTGACTAGCTTCCAAAATTTATTGGTATTATGAACCCTTATTATGTCACATTAAAACTGAAATAAAATAAATTTACTACAGTATAATAAGTTTAACATTAACATATGGGTGTATAAAATAAAAATTATCTTCGACAATTATTACAAAAAGCAGTCAGATAGAAATTTCTTTCTGTGTTTAGTAGTCTAAATTGGTTGAAAATAATTCGCAGATGTTCTTAAATTATTTTCAAATGCATATTAATGTCTAATGATAAATTTAAACTTTCTGGTTTCGGTTTCACTATTCTTCACTTACCTTCAATCTATTATTGGAGGAGATTTCACTTTCTTCCTAAATATCGATTTTGTGACAATTTTGGGGGTTGATCTACGCTTAACGTTTGACCCTAAACCTGCATCGCGGGTCAAATGACCGTTTTCATAGAACTCTTTCCATTAGAAATTATAGATCAAACAAATATTAAATACTGAATAAGTAAATAATTATCCGAAAAATTCAGCTATATATGTGAATTTTGTTGGCCGAAAATGCCGCACACAGGCGATCGCATAAAATTGAAGGCTCCAAGAGCCATCGACGGTAAAAGTTTCGCGAAGTCTAGCACCGGCCCTCATTAATAGAAGAACCCTGCCGCGTTTTCTACTCGCGCTACATTTTCTCCTCTTTTCTGCTCCAGATATATACTTTGCGCTTTCTCGAGCAAACTGCATTCCCAGCCCGCTGCCTGGAAAGCCGGTCGTCCGATTGTTCGCGCATTCCGTTTCAAAGAGGACAACGGGGAAGGAATTGCATGGCGACCCGAAAACGATCGCCGGTCGCGTTTCCACGGCGTCCCCGGCGTCGTTTCCGTAAACTTCGTATACTTTCAGCTTCCTCGCGGCATTCTACCGATATAATACGATTTCCTGGATCGAAACAGGGTCGGTACTCGGTAACATCTTCACCGTTGGCCAACGAACATCGATAAATATTTCTGATCAGGTTCTAAACGAATAATATGTATTATTTTACAACAATCACAGGATCGAAATTAGTCAACTTTTGTACAATTTCTATTATAATGTACGCGACAAATCATCGGTTTCGGAAATATTTTTATAATTTCTGTAACTGTAAAATAACAAATCCGAGGTAGTTGCACGGTGTTAATATTAAACCTAGCTAACTCTAACAATTACTAACGTGTGTTACTTGATAAGGGTGACAAAACGGAATTTATTTTCTCTTTTCGCCATTTTTATTATAATCTGTGAATGACAAAATATACTCAATAATTTCTTACGAAAATGTTTATTGAAAAATCAACGTTTAGCGTGCAAATGGCGGGTGTATTTATAGAACACATTGTCATCGAGCTGGTTTTTATGAAAGCCATTTCTCGACCCAGCGAACGATTTGAAGTTTTTGTCATCGTATTTATTATTTTGGAAGTAATATTGTTGCTTTTCAGTTTCGCTCTCGGCAGCTCGTGCGTGTACCATAAATCTCGATTTTTCGAAGCCATTTCACGCAGCTCCGGGTCTGTAAAAATTGTTCAAACAGCAGAATAATTTTCAGTCGACTGCCCTAACTTGTTCTTGCCGCAAACATTGTTTGTCTCGCGTGAAACTGCGCAGTCCGGCGATCGTTTGGCTTACGAACGCAGCATAGTTGACACGCACGATCGTAAATCCCAGCATATTCATGAGATATTAGTAGTCCGTCCAATTTTCCTTGCTAATTCCGCCACGAATTTGAATCTAGCTATGCTAATCGTAGGAATCGCTTGAACGGGGCTCGAATAATAAGGTTCAATCAGGCGGTACCAATTCGTAAATAATTATCCGAGTGACCTCGATTCTCCGGAGGATCGGTAGGAGTTCGAACTGGTAGTTTTCAAATTCATCGAGACCTAGCTGATCGAACCACAAGAAGACACGTGGTTCGCTCGACCGCTGTTGCGTCCAATTATATGCATCGAGCTTTTCGAGCCGGCTTGTTTCCGCATCAACTTGTCGGAATGTTTGCTCTCGCTGGCAGGAGAGCCGCGGCCCCAACGTTTTGCGCCGTGGGCTGCTCGGTCCCGACGGAACCGAGGTTAATTCGAAAGCTGCTGGCTTCCCGAGCGTTCTTCGTTAAAAACCCTCGGCAGAACGCTGCCGACCAGAAGTTTCCTCAAGCCTGAAACCGCGGAGCCGACTCCAAGCATGACCACAGAGTTGCGAAAACTATTTCTGAAATTTTTATGAGATCCTCCGAAAACCCGGCTAACCCGCCGCGGTTCCCAATTCGCGGTGATTGCCCGCAGAAGCACCTTCGCGATTCGAATGATTGCGAAACGCGGAGTCGAAGTCGGCCATTTTGTCGGCAGCTGCGGCGTCGAAGATTTTCTTGTTGCTTACAGACTGCTTCGCAGCTTAGTATTTTTATTTATTTTCGTCGCGAGCACGTTTATCGGATCAATTTCCAGCAGCAATTTCCAAGAAAACGGAGTCCCGAGGGCAAACGTTTTCATTGCGCATTTCAGTTTCGCCGAAACAACGAGCTTGCCGAGCATTTAATGCCATTATTTTCTCGAGAGAGAGAATTTTCAATTCTTCCACCGACCGAGTCTCGAGGAAAGTAATTCGATTCTATGTGCTTCATAATACGTACGTATGCAGAGTCGGCGCTGTCGTGCGCTGGTATTATCGTTTTTCAATTTCGAGAGAACTAGGACGCGTCACGTCCGATCGTTTCGGTCACCCGATAGCCAGAGACGATTCGTCGGTGGATTGGAGGTCAGGTGCTCGATCAGCACCGACGGGTGACGAGAGGCCTCTCGATATCCCTCATCCTGAGCGACGTGGCGAGAGTTAATCGGTTCGTCCTTCGCTTAAATGCTCTAACTTCGGCTCTGATTAGCTTCTTTGGTCCGGCGACGGTTTCACGATCGGACGGAGGCAGCGACACTAGTTAATCCGCAGACGTGGTCCTCGGCCACTTGAAACTCTAAAATTGTTGAAAAATGGTGACGTTACTACGAATGTACTGGGTGTCCCAATCATGGCTCAATTATCTCCTAAACTGTAGTTCGTCTCAAAAAATGTGTCGAATGTAACTTACCGTTTCGAGGGTATCATCCTATAATTGACTCAAAATTTTACCGGGTGGACGTGTTTCCGAGATTTCAAGGTGACCTTCGTTTTCTTTTAATAGAACCGTGTATTATGTTATGTAAACAGATTGTGCATTTCACATTCATTGACCTTAACACTTTTCAAAGTTACTTAATGTTGTTTAACGTTTGACGACTATTTGAACAGTATATTTACGACCTATTCAATGAATTGACCTTGAAATGCACAATCTGTTTACATAAAAAGATAGACTTTTCCATTAAAAAAAATCAAGGTCACCTTAAAAAATTTTCTACAACTGCAGAAGGCCCACTTGAAATAGGGTAAGTTTCATTTTTTGAAACGAATTATATTTTAACTATTTATAGAAATAATTGAGCGTGTTACTTCGAACGGGACACCCTATATATATATAGTTTCGGTGACTTGAGAACACCTTGAAAGTCGAAGCTGTTGTGCGGTACGTGGGTGGACATGCTCCTTGGCCGTAATGCTGTTTGATCGAACAGTGATTAAACAGTTCGGCTTTAACCTTGTACCGTGATTGTGCACTATGACCCCGGTCCCGAACGAGTTCGCAAAGTCTGACCTTTTTTCATAGACGGAATCTGACAAATTGACTCGATTAAACAGTGAGTACACATATGGCGAAAATTTACAATGAGTTCTACGAATAAAGAAGGAGGGTAGTAATCTACACCGTGAGACAAGCCCGTGGCAGGTTGCCGATTCATAGTAAGATCTTTCGTAGGTGGAGTTCAACTAAAGCATTCGATTAATTAACACGATCGATGGTTGTCCTGTGTTATAAGGACCGCAGGTACTAGCGCGAATGATTAAAACGAAGGGTGTTTTGCAGCATCATCGAGGGCTGAGCTATCGAAAAATATGGCGTCAGGGGTACCGGGCGCCCATCAGAGGAAGCTTGGACCAGCGCCGATAGCATCCTTCGAAGACCTGTCCGACGAGGTGGAAAACGTGAGTCCTTCCCTGTGTCCTCCCTTCGTCCTCTTTAACTCGGCTGCGTCACGGGCGTGATCCGTGCCCGAGTCCTTCGTCCCCCAGACCTTCGAACTTCGATCGAGGATCTCTCGGCGATCTAAGCGTGCGTGATCCCTCCGCAAAAACTCTCTCGAAGCTCCGCGTCCCCGGAGCAGGCTGAACCTGCCGTCTCCACCACCAACCAATCAATCAACCAATCAACCAACCAACCACCAACCAACCACCAACTACCACCACCAACCACCAACCACCAACCACCACCACCACCAACCACACCCCAGTGACTGTGACCCGAGCGAAAAACCAGCGTTACGAATTTGAATGCAGGGGGAACCGGCTGCGCGAATGCCAGGCATCGTCGAGGTCACCACGCCGGCTACGCCTGGCAGTTCGCTAAAGACACCCAGCACACCGCGAATTGACATCAGCAGGGCCAGCAGTTCCTCCCACCATGAGGACAGTAACTCCAGGGACTCGACGCCCGAGAGGGAGCTTCTCGCAGGTAATCCTCGCCGTTCTTTTTCTCCTTTTTCCACGACAACGTACGTTCACCTTTCGCGACGACCTTGCCGAGCGAATCACCTTTGCCCTTTATCGGCCCCGTGAGGCCACTGACGTCAGCCAAACTACATCTAGCGAGTTCAGCTTCGATAGAGGACCATCTCGGTTCCCTTCGCTCTTCCGGAGGATCAATCGAAGCTTCTAGTCGAGTCATCGAGACATCTCGTTCTAGAGTCAAGGTCATTTCGTGCAGATAATTAGCTAGAGGAGAGATTGAAAGGTTCTCTTGAGGTGTTCTAGCTTAGTCGCTCGTTTCGTTGCAATGTTTTTGAGAATTTAGTTTAGATAGACTGTTGGTTCGTAGAGAAACGACATTTTACACGTACGTTTACGCATGTTTGAAGTAACAGTTTGAAGTAATAATTCACAGAACCCATTTTACTTATCATACATGGTATGTTATTAGTCAATAGCTAAAAAGCAGTGAGGCTCCGGAAGTCGTCCTTTCATAAACTCGCATTGGCTAACTTTGACTAACGATAACTCCGCGGAAAATCATCGTAGAATGATGACTCTTTTCCTAAATTAAAGCTTGAAACTTCTACTTTAAAACAACATTTCTGGATTCTCAATTTGATGCACTTTCACTACTGTAACTCTTTAAACGACCGACAACCTCCCCGTGGTGCACATCGGGTACCGCCAATGCCGGTGTTCCATGACAAAAATGTGCTAACTTTAATGTACTGTAACTTTCTGAAAAAAATCACAGCTACGTTTCTTTTCTTTTAAATTACAGGAGAAGGTCCGAAAAAAATTTACAAAGTCCGTGCATTTCGTCAAACTTGGCAATTTTCAATACTTCAAACATTGCCTTGTATCTAATGGTCTACAGTGGAGAGGGTGTATCGAACCTAAAATCGAGAAACTGCGTCTTAAAGTAGAGATTTCAAGCTTTAATTAGAAAGAAATATCATCATCCTACGAAGACTTTTTGCGGAATTATCATCAGTCAAACATGGCCAATTTTTACTCTTTTGTTGAGCAGTGTATGTTAGAACTGTAGCTTGTCGAGATTTCTGTGTCGGTGGTCACTGTATCTTCGTCGAACGACAGTCCGGCACTTAACACATTTGTACAGGTGGAAAAAGAAGCGAGTCGCTGGCCGTCGGAGAAATTTTCGCGTAGGTAGCGCCGTAGCCGCGAGAAAATTGAATTGCCAGGGCGTCGGGCGTGTGACGAAATTCAATTACAGCGCGCTAGACGGTCCGCGTCCGTCTCAGCGGTTTTCCCGCTCGTCTGGAAATTTCGTGTCGTATGTGGCAATCAAACAACGACAGTTTGATACGGCTCTCTCTCTCCCTCCCTCTCTGGCTTTGTCTCGTGGCTCGGTCTCCCCGAGGGTTTCTTGAAAAATACCCGTCGCGCGCGTCGCCTCGGTTTCCCAATTTCGGGGAAACAACGATCCAGTTTCGGGCTCTCTCGCCGCCATTTTCTCCGCCGACTCGGAGCGGAGAAACGACCGCGGGCCCGTGATTGTTTGGGTAAACCGCCCGCGCTTGGTCACATCGGATAACGTCGACTGTCCATTGTGGGAGAAGAATGAAAGGAAAGTTCTATCCGCGACAGGCTCGCGAAGAATGTCGCGTAAAACGTCGCCGCGGTGGACCAATGAAGAACTTCGCGGCAGTAAAATGTAGTTGAACCGCGGCAGTCGACGAAAGATGCAAAGCGAAATTATTCTGCGACGCGGAGGGCGGTTCTGGAAATTTTTTAAATGAGTCCGACCGAAGAGTTATGGTCCTGTTTATGGTCCCGTTGGGTTTATTACCTTGCTGCGTCGTCGGTCTCCGAGCTCCCGGCCGTCGTACATCAACTAGAAAGAATTGAATGCACTTGCCAGTTTTACAATGTCGCCTGAATGTCACGTGATCCGCAAGATACAGTTTCACTTTTCTCACACGGCGTCAGGCCGCGGCTGTGCATTCGATATCACCGATGCCTCTTTAGTTTTAAAGAGACCCTTGTCACTTTTAACGAGCGTCGCAACCAGCGCTCTTTTATTCCGATGCACAATTCTGCGGATTGACGATGTACATACAATGCAGCACGAGATCGTAGATCTTCTTCTTTTTTCTAACTCGTGGTATTAAATGATTTAGCTCGCGATTTTGGTGACACGCTTCCGACTTTTTAACACTGGATTTACGGAGCATTAAAATGTGCTGTTTTATATTAATTTGTGAAAGTAACGCTAAGACATTTACACTGGTTTTTAACTTAGCATTTACAGCAAATAATAACGAATATACTAAATAAATAGCTTGTAAATGTATCTTCATAATCTGAATAACCAGAAATTAAACAATTAGTGTCCGGGTTCCGTAAACCTAGTGTTCATTAATCAGGTATTGATTATTTATTTTTGCACCACGATCTTCTTTTGCGTTCCCTATTGTCTTTCATTTCCACAAGATTGTAGGAGAAAGTTCTGAACCATTTTTTGAATTCCTACCGGTTTGAATTTTGACTTCTCGCGTTTCTGAAGTTCGTGGGAATACTGACCCTTTATATTCCTGAAGTCTGTAGGAACATTGGCCCTTTACATTGCTAGAACTCGTGGAAACACTTGGCCAGCGATACTAGAGGGCGTCGCGAATCCTTTAATTAGGTTATCAGGTCAGCATATACAATTCCAAGTGCCATAATGCACTGGACACCTTCGATTCGTTAGAACCGCGAGTGTGCAAAGCGAATTTATTCAAACATTTATTTAAATTACCGTAGTCGATTGTATAAATTATTTTGAGCTGAGGGATGACCTTATAGAAGCCACTAAACACCAACGTATTTATTTAGTAATTTACATTTTTCTCAATTACTACGATTTATTACACAATAATTCAATTGTTTCACATCACAAGTTGTGTTGTTCCCGTCTCAAATTATTTTCTTCACATCTTAGATTATTTTGTTCCCATTTTAAATTATTTCTACAACTCTGTCCGTAAATTCCAAATAAATGCATCCAACAATCTTTATTTTCACGAAGAAGTCCTCAATTGGTTTGTTCTTGAATGGTTCACTTCCTTGAGAAGATGACCACTTCTACGATCCCTTATTCGATTCTCCAAAACGAATCCTTTCTCAAAAAATATCATTCTCCACTTCCCTCTCGCTTCATCGAGAATCTCCCGATTATATTCGCCCACTTATAATACCATCGCTCTGCGCGTGTAAATTGCTTCTCAAATCCGCGACCGGAAAAAGTTTCCAGCAAGCAGAGCACCCGATAAGACGACCCTCTACCAACATAAGCATTTTTCCTCCGTCGATCTCGTTTCCATACAAAACTATGAAGCTATACGAAACGCGAGTTCACCTCGGAGAGAACCGTAGCGCTGCCGAATCGATCGAGACGATTCGCGTTGCCGTGAAATGGTCCCCGGAGATAACGCGAGCCTCGATTCCCGTTTCTGCGTGCACGGCCACGAATTAATACAGGTCGCGAAGCGAGTTTACGGAGGCGAGACGCGCGGGTGCGACCGGAAGTTCGTCCTATATTCGCCATTGTCGCCGCGACACACAAACGATCACGTCCTGCAGGATAAAGCAACACGTTTCTCCGTCGCTCGCTGAAACAATCCGCGTCGACCAGTCCTTTTCTGTACGCTTGTTAATAGCGGACAATCGTTCAGCACGTGTCCGAGCGTCACGTGTCTTCGCCTAGTGGACGATCTTCGAGGAAGTAGATCGTCAGACCCTCCACGAAATCTTTTTGATCGCTGCATAAACGACGTGTTAGCCTGCGGTTTTTAATACAAGGGGATCTTTCAATCGTAGAAATCGCTTTTGAAACGATAGTGGATTAAAGTTACAGTACACACTTAATATTAAAAATTTCTTACAAGATTTTTCAAAATGCGCCTTCGTTTATGAGATATTTTAATTTAAAGTATGGATGTTCGTGCATAGATGCATTTAAAGATCATCTAAACATCTCTAAAACGAAGTTCATTTATTTATGAAATCGAGTAACTTTTGTATTCAATATTTTCCCCAAAAATGTCTTGTTATTGAGATATTTAGATTCAAATATTTAAAATGGACATTCTGTATATGTTATCCATACTGTTGCGTGCAAACTATAAATCAAAATATCTGAAAAAATGGATGCCTATTTTAGAAATTCCCATTAGGCTTTTCTAATATCAGGTATGTACTACAATTTTAACTTATTCTCGATTCTAACGCAATTCCCATGATCGTAAGTTCCCCTTGTTAGTAATAGGTATACTTAGGTAATAGGATCGCGTTCTATTTTCCTAAGGAGACGCTCGTCGACGAAAGCGCTTTCCGAGCGTGCTTCGCGAGCAGCGAACTTCCAAACGGGGCCGCAGGAAGTCGAGACAACGAGCGAACATCTCCGGAACGGTTCTAGCGATTCTCGCAGGAAGCGGCATTATTTATGCGCCGGCACAACAATCTAGCGGCCGAGAAAATCTGTTTATCAAGCATTAGGCGTAGTCACTCGATAACGTGGCCCCCACTTTGTGTACAAAGCTCGGAATGCATACGGTCGATACGTTAATCAGTAGCGCGGCTGTCCGAGGAATTGATCCGTAGGTTTGAGGTCGCGATCTACACCTGCGAAGAGTATCCGTTTTTCTCATGAAATGAGCTTCACAGGCGCGCGAGATTGCGCGTTGCATGACACCCGGTGTTCCATCCGAGCACGGTTTAGCCAACTGTTCTGTATCGATTGTAGACTATAATAGTCACCGGTAGAAGTAGGTTGTAACCGAGGAAGGTTGATAGAGAAGTAGCAGGTAGCCGCAGTCGTCCGAAGAGCGATCGTCGTAGATCGACGAGCCGCGCGTCTTGTCGAAACGGTGAAACAGCTGGCTTCCGGTGAACGTTCCAGGCGGAGAGCCTCCACCTGGATGCAAGCTGACGCTGGGTTACAAAGAGGACGCTCAAGATCTGAGATCGTCCACGGAGGAGCTCGATCTGCAGGATCCTGTGCACGAGCAGGACCTCAGGCGGGAGTCGAAAAAGCTAGCCAAGAGAAAGAAGGAGGATGCCTCGTTGTCCGAGTACAGCAGCAAGCTCGAGAGGGAGAGGAAGGACAGCAACTGCTCCGAGATCGTGCTGTTGAACATCAGCGGCAGGACGTCCAGACTGTCGTCCGTCGGCAGCCAGGGCTCTGGAGCCTCTGGCAAGCTCTCCGTCGTCTCGGCTACTTCCTCAAGGTACATTCATCGCTCGACTTTCGTCCTTCGTGAACCTGCTAGCCGGTTCTCCGTTTCTAGACTGCGAACTTCATGCACTTTTGGCAAAAATTACTAGGTCGGAAACGAAATTGTAAAGACGTGAGACGGATTTGAGAATGTTTTTATATTATGTACTACTTGCTAAAATTTTTAACAGGGAAAAGTCATTTTCATCAGAATTATATCGTGCATAAAGATCCCCAGAGTCTATTCATCTCATTCCGGCCGGCAGCGTTGCAAATTCGGGTTGAATGCATAGTGGGTAACTTTTCGCAGAGAGGTGTGCACATTTTAGAGAATCAGATGCCGTTTGAAATTTGTGAATTTCGTGCATGTTGACTGAGATGTAGAACGTCGATGTCGGCGAATTCTTGTGCTTCGTAATAGTTATGCTGCGAATTTAATGCATTTATGCCAGAAATGGGTGAGCGATATATGCAGAGAGTAGTGACGACATCGGAAGAATTCGAGGATGTCACATCGTTTTCAATTTAGCGAAACTAAAATTAAATTAAAAGAAGAAACACTTTTCTTTATAATCATCGTATCGTACAACGGAAACACAAAATTTTTGCACAAAGATCAACAGGTCAGTAGTAACTTAAAAATGGTCGTCTTTAAACGATCTCATTTCCGTTAAAACGACATCCAGTTCGAGATTTAAAGACCCATCTACGCTATCTGGAATCCGATTTTCCATTTCTGATAACGCATTCAACTTCGACAACCTCGAAAACCTACTAACACCGAATTTCATAAAAATCATGAGAAAGTTATAAATCGCGGCGTACTTTTTGGGAGAAGGTCTCAGCTTGTGAGGCGTTGAATAACGAATTGGAATTTAATTTTTTGAACGAACCGGCGATCCCTGCCAGGTCACCGAGTCCGCACAAATGCCTGCTCGAGACCTCGTTCTGCGGGAGCAAGCCGACGCTGGCCGACAACCTGATAGAGCCGTCGAAGCCGGAGACGGACGACCTGGAGAAGATCCTGTTGAAACGCGAGGCGGACACCACGAAGGCGTTGATACCGGAGAGTATAAAGGTGTCGATGATCGACGGCAACCTGAAGCCGGACCCTCTGGACAAGCCGCGAAGAAGAGACCGGGAGGAGCGAAAGGAGATCTTCAAGAGAGAGGTGGAAATTACGAAGAGATTCCTGGAAAGGGTCAACATAGAGGTTCGTATCGCGCGCGAATCGCTCGTTTCTTAAGCGTGCTCTTGATCCCGCGAAATTGCGCAGGTGCCGATCGTGAAGAAGCCGGCGGACACGCAGAGTACAACGACGGCGCAGCAGTCGTCCAGCCGGAGTCTGCCGCAGGAGGTGCAGAAGCCGGTTAGCTTGGACTTCAACGACAAGAGAAAGAAGTCTCAGAACTTCAAGGAAATCGTGCAAACGACTCCGACAACGAGCAGCGTGACCGGAAGCCCGAAATTGCCGAGGCACCAGAAGGTCCGGGAGCTCGAGGGTTCCCGGACACCCAGCCCCTCCTCTGTCTCCCGAAAAAGCAGCTTCGCCTCCCTGTTCAAGGTACTGTTCGTCGTCTAGGACTGCTGTTGCCTTAGACGCAGCCTCGCGAGCCTCTCGCTCGCTTTTCCGACCTTGTCGCCCATCCATTGCGATCTACAACAGTGTTTCGTCCAATGGAAAAAAAGTTAGGAAATCAAAGTGCATGTATGTTATGCTTGTATGTTATACAAGATGTTTATTAATTTATAAATTCATTCGTTTTATTTATTTTTAGATAAACAAAAGCAATTTTTAAGGATTTCTAAGTCCGTTAAAATTGCGAAACGCTTTTCATGTAATAAACAAACAAGTTCATGGCAATTTGTTTGAAGCAGACAGTATGTTTTAATTCGCCGATCGTTTCAGCTTTGCATTTTGTTGAAAAAGGTATTAATTAATTATTTCAAAAGTTATGACTTCTTTCCCGAACGCCCATATAATCGAAACACTGTATACTGGGAGGACTGAGAAAATGACTCCGAAAATCCTTTCATAGTTTAAAGTCTAGGCTCTAGAATGTCTGGAAGACAGTATTGATCAACAAGTGTCTTCCAGATTTTTAAGATAAAGTTCCTAGAAAACTAGACATTGTTTGGACTCGGCCTCCTAGACTCGATCGCTCGATCGGGATCGCAGGATCAGGATCGCGGAGGCTCGCGCCTGCGTCCCGCTGTACGCTTTGCCCGCTTGTCTCACCCGCACATGGATTCCTTGCTTTGTCTTTGTAGAAGACCCGCTAGCTTTTTCGAGAAGAGTGTGTCGCATAACACTGCATGTTCTTGACGATCCGCGTGTTCAACTTTTAAGGGCCGAACAGACAGCAGTGTGTTGAGCCCAGAATCACCGTCACCGAGCACGAAACCGCGACGTAGTCTGACCTCGAAGATAAAGGACACCACGGAGAGTCTGCGCAGCAGATCGAAGTCGCGCGAGCGCGTGTCCGCGGAGAAAGGCTCGAGCCTGAAGAAAGACTCGAAGAATAAGGGGGTGTTCTCGTCGACGTTGAGCCTATTTAAGAAACGCGAGCGGAAGAAAAGCTACGACGAGGCGATCGCAGCCGCGTGCAGCACGGAACTGGAGGACAGCGGCGGCCATCCCTCGTTGGAGAGCATCGGGAACGTGGAGTTCCGGTTCAACGCCGAAAGGGACAACAGGAAGGACGACTCGATCTTCATAAGCCTGCACGCGGATGACAGGAACTACGAGGAGGCGCTGCCCTCCGAGAGCGTCTCGATTCCTTTAGAGACACCGACCAAGCTGCTGGACGAGTACGAATCGGAGCCACGGACCGGCAGCATAGTGACCCAGGTGTCGATCGAGCATCACCCGGTGCCGGCTAAGATCAAGACCGAGGCCCAGATCGAGACCACCTCGAGATCCTACTCGCGAGACAGCGGCCCGCTGCCTAGGAGCGTTTCGAAGGACTCGGAGATCTCGAGGAGCTCCTCGAAGGAGTCCAAGATCAGCTCGCACAGCAAGATCGCCGAGGCGAAGCCGGCGGACAGCAGGCCTCCCTCGGAGCACAGAGTGTCCAGCAGCTCGTCCAGAGACTCCGTCGGCAAGAAGGAGATCACCAAGCCGAAAAGGAAGAGCAAAGAGGTCCAGCAGATCGAGCCGCCCGAGAGGATCGACGAGAACGCACCCCGTCAGAAACAGCAGCCCAAAGAGCCGTCTCACAAGGAACCATCTCACAAAGAGCCATCTCACAAGGAGTCAACTCACAAAGAGCCCACTCACAAGGAGCCCACTCACAAGGAGCCGACTCACAAGGAACCGACTCACAAGGAGCTGACTCACAAGGAACTGGCCAAAGAGCTAGCCAAGGAGCTCGCCCAGACCAAGAGGTTCGCGGAACTGCCGGACGACGGACTGAGACCGGAGGACGGCCTCGCGAAGGCGCCCAGCGTCGTCTCCGATCTCGATCACAACAGCTCTGAGTCCGAGCGAGACTCCGAGATCGAGTTCATCAGGAACAAGACCGAGAAGATCGTCCAAGAGCTGCCCGACGAGAGGAAAGGATTGTTTTACGAGGAGAGCTTCGAGGAGGATCTACCCTACGTACCGACCACCCTACCTTTAGAGAAAAGCGTCGCCGTGCCGATCCTGCCTGTCAAACAACGACTTCAGGAAGTTAGGTAGGTCATAGGACGGATCTGTCGGTGGCGACGGGTATTGCCAATTTGTTCACGGTGTTCGCTAACTGTTTCGTTTCGGTTCATTGGCTTCGGTGTTACTTCGCTGTCTAAATTCATCCACGAGACACGGAGACTTTACCAATGAAACACTTCCGCACAGTCGATACACACGACCCTCATACGTTCCTCAGGGTAATAGTTAGGGTTTAGAATCGTGGTGGCGTAAGTGATATTTTCGAAAATGTTGATCTACGTCTTAAAATGTAATCCAGTACGTGTCAAAGTGTTAAAAAGCAAGCGAAGTAAATGATAGTGTTACTATACTACTTATCTTAACTGAACATTATAAGATATGTTGCTTCGTTCAACATAGATTTCATTTAGATACAATTACACAAATACATTTTATATATACACCAGAAGGTTGGCGCTTTTTTAAATAAATGTTCTAATTAATTGTTTTTAGAATATTTTAGTATATACAGCTTTATAAAAATACATCGAAATAATACATATACTAGCTTTATTTCAATTTTTGAAGTATTTTGAAACACTTAAAAAGCATAATCGATAAAGAAAGAGGAGTTCTTATTTTCAAAAATAGTCGAAGCTTTGACTATTACAATCCTTTTTATTAATTTTTGACTATTGAGTTTTGACCACCGTCATTTCACAACTTAAACCACTAAATTACCTTGGCAATAAATTTGGCCAGTAAACAATAACACTCCTCGTTTCTTGTAACGAGGAAAATGTGACTCGCGCCACTGCGGCTCCAACCCACTCGTTTATCTAGGTCCAAAGAATTAATTTCTACGTTGAAACATTCCAAATGATCTCTTAGCCTTAAAATGCGAGGAGATTGAAACCGCGCTAATCTCCGATCGATCGAGTAAGCAACGATCGTAATCCGACGAAGCGTATGGGGGTGAACAGTCTATGAAACCAAAACCACGCAACTGTCCGTAACAAAAACGCTTGGTACCAGTAGAATGACGATGGTAGAGCATCGGCGACGGTAGCGTGTTTGACGATAGCACCGACACCAAATGGTTTGTGAACGATGTCCAGAACGATACCGATCGAGAGGCCTCGGTCGACGACGCCCATAAACCCGACGCTGCTCGACGAGTTCGTGATGCAGACGTCGCTCGACGAGCGCCGCATCGAGAAGATGAAGATCTCGCTGCCCCGGGAGGACAGCCGCAAGCTGAAGAGCCCCAGAAAGCACCCGGCGAACACGTTTACGGAGTTCGCCGGTAAAGTAACCGACGCGGGTCGAAGGGCCGCGGGAAAGTCGCCGAGCCCACCGCCACTGCCACCGAGGGCCCCGGCCAGACCTACCAATTGGATCAACTTCGAGGAGATACCGGAGAAGAGGAAAGCGCCGAAGAGGATCCAGACGATCCCGCGGGCCGACGACGAGCCCAAGTCCGGGTACAGCTACGTGCAGCCGGAGGAATGCAGGTAAATAGGAATTTCATGGTCCATTCGTATTTCTTTTCCCCTATTGCCAGAGAATCAGCTCTAGTACCTTCGCGAATCTCTTTTAACGTGGACGATGACACATTTGAGTCATCAATACTTCACTCGAGCTGACTTCGAGCGTGTTAAGCTTCGAAAGATGACCTCTGATTTAATATTCTTAGTGACGTCAGTCAAATTGACACCGTATCAATTAATGGTATCGCTAACGACACGAAGTTAATTTGACGCCAAGTCACCATTCATTGATTTGGCTTTAAGTCAACATTAACTGAGATGGAGTCAATTTTACGTGAAGTTCATCAAGTCAATTTGAGTTAATTTGAGATCAAGTCACCATTAATTGATGTGGATTCAATTTGCCTTCAAGTCACCACTGATTCATATGGAGTAAATTCGACGACGGGTCATCATTAATTAATATAGATTAATTATTATATATTATTAATGTATATATACTATTAATTAATACAACAATTTGACGTTAAACCACCATTAATTGATACGAACTCAATTTACCGCCAAAACACTCAAGTCGTTAAGAGACCTTCGCCATGTTTCTACTTATCCAACCATGTAATGCTAGAGCAATCTTCCATCGAAAGAATCGAGCAAACGCGTATTCTAAAAAAAGAAGGAACGTTAGATAAGAACCTGGGCGAGAACGACGTAACGCTCTGAAAGATTTCTCGCGTATGTTGTCGCGGTTACGCTTATGAATGGTGTCGCGGCGCGTGCACGTAGCATCTATAAATAAGCCCGATGTCCCCTCTGTGCGACTAACCCCAGGTGAAAAAATCGATCGGCAGGTGCGAGTGCCACGAAGAGTCGCGAAGAGCGTCGCTGAGAGAGGCCGCGGCGACCAGGACATCGTCCTCGTGCAGCAGCAACGGCGAACGATCGTGCAACGGCGACAACTGCACGATGCCGGCGTCCGGATCGGTGGATCGTGCCAGCATCGTCAGGTAAACGCGCCCGGGTACGATCGTCGATCACAGCGGCACCGTTTCGTAGGACACACGTCGAAGACGCTAGTGATGAGTAGAAGTCTGTTTCTGTACTTTCAGTGACAGCTCGTTGGAGTGTAGCCTGAGCATCGAGGAGGGCGCGCAAACCCTTCTCGCGACGGACTCCTCGTCGAGACCGTTCGGCATGGACCTCGATGTACGGTCGAACAGGTCCAGCATCGTGTCCCAGGACGAGACTGACGAGATCCAGCACCAATAATTCATTTCACGGCACGCCTCCTCGCCTTACTCTCCCTTTTCAACAGATTCTCCTCCTCGTTGGACTCCTTCGACCGAGTTCTCGTCGCGCTCTCTCTCTCTCTCACTCTCACTCTCTCTCAGTCGCTCTCAGTCTCTCTCACCCTCATTTCATTTTCATTTTCATTATTTGGCGGCGTTCTAACGACCGACATCGGGTCTTCTGCTCTTCGATTTATTCACCTCGGGCATGGATGCGAATTTGCTTCCCTAAACAGTTCTCTTGTCAGAGTTGGACGAAATCGTCTATATGGAAACATTATTTTAGACGTGCGTTGCGAAAAGTAATTAATTAATTAAAAAGTAAATAATTACTTTGTTTAGTAGAGCAAGTTTGTCAGTTACTGTGCCGTTAAGCAACGTCCAAAGTTCTAAATTCAAAGTAAATAGTTTTAAATTAAATTTAAATAGTCTCTTTTACCGATATAGGGCTTCTTGGAACGTTTTAATTAGTGTCCTTTGGATAAGTACAAAATTGTTTCATGATTCAAATATGTAAAGAGTACGAGATATTTAACAAAATATAGGAGACAGTTTTTGAGCCAGTTATTGTGACCTGAAAAAGATGTGAAGCTAATTGCTGGGTGACGATTACCGAGCCTTTTCTATTTAGTTGCTGTGTGTTAATTTCTGTACGCCGATCTAGTTCCTGCGTGACAATTTCTGTACACTGATCTGATTGCTGTGCTAGTACGTTTCAATTTACCACGAAGAAAATCATGTTTCATCTTTTCTGCGGAATACTAGCGTATTTCATACTACGAAATCCAGTTGTTCCGGTTTCCTTCATCAAAGTCGCAAAGTCTAACGTGCTTATTAAGAAAACTGACACGAATTACTTTTCGTAACGCGCGTCGATTTTGTACAAAAAGCAGTCCACTTTGGTCGTGTAGGAAGACAAAACCCTTTTCTTCAGCGAAGAATTGCATAATCTTGAAAGACAGCAAAAGACTGGTTTAAGTTTGTTAGCCAGCCATCGATGCAGTCCTCATCAGTTTAGTACAGCGTTCCCTCCATATCGTCGCGCGAGAATTTTCTTCTATCTCGCAGCATATTTAATCGTAAATCGTTGTACAATGAGGGAGCAGATCGAGCAACTTCCGCCGTTTCTAAACATCTCGATGTATTTTCCAAACCGCGCGACGTTAAGGGGGGGACGGAGCGTCCCCTGCCATGCCTGATCCGTCGAATCGAAGGCAACGCAGAACGACTCGTTGTCTCGCAGCATATTCCTCACTTTTTCCCATTTTCTATCGTCGTTGCCAGCAACGACCGCCCTGCCGGTTTCGGCGGGGGTTCGTCCCAGCGCATTTCAGTTCGCAATCGTCTGTCGCGCGTTTGTACATAGTACGTTGCAATAGCCAGAACGTTGTCATTTTCCTCGCGAGAATTTTTCAGTCGAGGAGCGTATCTTCCACGAGAACTCGTTCGTTTTTCCTCGTTATCTAGATTCCACGTTACCTTTTACGGACAGAAGCATGCTTGCTCGTGTGTGTGTGCGAGCGCGCGCGCGCGCGATGACCAAAAATGCTTCCTTTACGGTTAGAGAGAGGGCAGTGTGCGAGAGACACCCGCCGTCCCGGCGAACGGTGGCTCGCAGGATCGACGCTATCATCGACCAGCTTCATATCATGTAGGTAGAATTTAGCTCTGTAAGTGTTTTTTCCGTCGTGCCGTAAAATTTATCGAATGTTGAAAGTATAAGATCGTTATCGGCGTCGCGTCGGGATGGATCATACCGGCGGCCGGCCACCCTCGACTTCCGGTCTGCGAATACTCCACCGAATCCCGACTCGTTGACGCGCGAGCTTACTCGTAAATGATTCTATACAAAATCACCGAGAGTAATTCACTTGTTTTCGAGAAGCAACCGACTTTTGAACGGGGCCCTCCGATCCAGCTTCCGGCGACTTTTCAATATGGCCGTCGCATAATGGGGCCAGTGGGTGTCAAACGCGGTAAAATCATGTTATATCTTAAATCATCTGTACACCTCTTTATATCTTATTTTATACAATGTAAATACGTATTTGAATCACTCCCTCACTTTACTGATATTTTGTTTTATTAACACGATTATAAACAATGATCTTATTTGGGAACGATTTCGGGATGAGTCACTTCAGAACCCTTTACTTGTCACCGAAATTAATTTAATTTAATCTAATTTAACTTAATTAAAATTAATATATAAAACTAAAACTAAAAGCTAATATTAATAATAAATGGTAAACAAAATCATGCAAATTAACTTTAAAACTGTATGCAAATGAACTTTGCATTATAGAAATATCTTATTTAAATAACTTTTTACCGCGTTTGGTATGTAATAGCTCCAATGGCCGTCATTAGTTGCCGTTCATTGGGAGATTTAGCATCTCATCGTCAAGACAATTCGGTCTTGATTTCGCGAACAAATTAGCAGAGCTTATCGACCGAGACGCTTCTCGCGAATTTATTATTATCAGTCGTCGTAGCATCGAGAATGCACTGGTCTTGCGGAAGTCGAGGAATTCCGCACGCGTTCCGTTGTTGACGGACGCGAGTTGTCGACAATTCGTTCCGCCGGTATTCGTTAAGAATCTTGTGCACGGTCAGGGAGGATCGTCCGCACGTCATATCCTACGAATTCGAGATTTTTCCTCTAGATATCTCCATTTTGTCGGTCACGAGCCACCGTCCGCCGTTGGCGAGCGATCTGGAACGGCCTGCCACGAGAACGGAACTCGGAGGCAGCGATTAGTTAGCGAGCTTAGATGCAAGACAGAATCAAACAACCACGAACGGTCGGAATCGATCGATTCCGCTTCGAGGGAAGACGAGAGGCTCGCTCTGAAATCGTCGATAATTCGTTACCAGACTGCGGATCTTTATGCAAAATAAAAATTGACCGCCTCGATTGAAAGAAACAGACGGTGAAAATAAATTTTATTCTTCCTTTAACACTTAACCTATCGAGCTCTAAAAGTGACTAACGTGTGCGCCGCTTTGTAAAAATATCAAGATTGAATTCATCTAGGCTTCTCGTCATTTTAAATATCGAAAATGTGAAAGCAGTCATTTTGACTGGCACGATAGGTTCAGTGTTAATAATCTTAATCAGTAGAAAACAGTATGTTGTTATTCTTAAATTCATTCGATCTTTTTACAGTTTGAAATTTCACTTACTCTCTCATAAAAGCATAATATCCGCAGTCTATTTATTACAAGTTTTCTGATCATTTCGACATTTTGTTATACCGTTTATCGAATCGATGGCACCAGCCTCTCGTTAATGGGTCACCAGAGATCAATTCCAGCTGTTCCCAGAGCCCCGATTCTCCTAATCCGAAATATTAGGATAAAGAGCGCAGGCTCCCTCGGGAGAGGTCGATTCCGCTCCGTGGAAGTTGACCTAAAGAGTACAAGATAGTAGCGGTAATTGTAAAGTTAATGGATCGTACGGTCGATAGGGATCTTGTTAAATTAGCTGCGCGAGCGAGCCACGGTGTATATCCGCTGTGTATGGTTTAGGGTAAATTAGGCGACGAGAATGAATGCGACTCTCGCGGCGCCCCAGAAGATACGTCTGCTGCTGCAAAAGAGACGGTCGGCCATTGCCGAGCGACGAACCTTTCCGGCAGACTAGATCGCTGTTTCGTGCTTTTTCCGTTTGCCGATCGGTATAGTAGGAGGATCGAGTAGAGGTCGAAAGTCGACGAGGCTACCTTAGAGGGTGATCCTCGATCGCGTTTAGGCGAGCCTCCTCGCGACGAGGAGCAGCGCCCCGTGGTCGCGGGAAATTAACGAAACGAACAACTGTCGTGTTCGGTGTTCGCTGTGATATAAGTTACGCGAGGAGTGGGGGCAGGTGAGGCAAGGAGTGGGGTAAGTGACGCAAGCGCGGGAATCTCGCACTGCCTGATCGGTAGACTGCGGATTTTTATGCAAAGTAAAAGCTGTCTGACTCGATTGTGACTCGATCTTTCCCCTTTTAATAATCGTGATAAGTTAAAAATAATTTAACAGTATCCATGTCTTTCTAATTCATTTAGAATTTTGTATTCGACCTATTCATTTTTCTCATAAATGCATCGAGTCCGCAGTCTAGTGATCAGACAGGAGCTCTACGTCGCGTCGCGATCAGAATTATAACGCTCACCCAGTAGACGCGCCACACCACTGTGCCGCTCCTTTCGCAACTCGTATCCCTAAGAACGCTGACGGTGTTTAACAATTTCTGCTCAACAAATTGCGTTTCTTCGACTACGTTAGCTCTGTGTACAACCGAGACAAACAAAATAACACTGTGTTCAAAATGGAATTTAAAAAAAAAACAGCAGGGGAAACGCGTGTCGTCCTGACGCACCGGAAGTCGACGCTCGTCGACCCTCATCGATGCTTTCTGTCGGGGATCACTCGAGAAATCGATCGAATTCGAAGGCTACGATCGACATTGCTCGTTCGTTTCCTCGGATCCAAAATGTTTCCGACGGAAACACCTACCGAGCTTTGAAAGTAACTGGCATATATTGTTCTATATCGATGAAAAGACTGTATTTATTTCGACCTTCCGCCAGTTTTATTATAACGTTTGGTTGGATTAACAAATTCATACAGTTATTTCCTATGCAAAAATGTTTATAACTTCGGCTATTTTAAAAAAGAAATGAGAAGCCGATCATTTTGACCAGCTCGATAGGTTTAATACATCAACCATTCGCAGTTTCTTCGGATCTTTTTACTAAATAAATATTTGACGTATTTATTTGTCCTATATATGCATGAAATCCGCAGTCTACTAACGATAAATGTCGATCGCGGCTCGTCCGAGATTTCGCTGCACCGCCGGTGCGCAGGAACGATTCTTCTCGAGTTCTCCCGTGTACTAACGCGTCTAGGAATTGAGTAATTGTTCTACTTTTTATCTTCGCCCTTTGACAAAGAGAACCATAGCTAGAACGGGAGGTGAACCACCGAAGGGACCTTCGATCGCTAGCCGCGCGTAATTAGTAGTGTCTTTTTCCTTGAATATTGATGTGCGTAGCTTCATCTCTTTGTCGATTGTTCAGCCGCCATCCGGAAACCACTCATCGCAGCCATCTTTTGTGCCACGGGGCCCAGAAACAGCGGTCCCTAGAAAGTCTTCTGGAGATTGTCTGTCACGCAGACGAGACCCTGTTGTTCTCTGAGATCTTTTTCGATCGGAGATAAACGCGGTGAGCCACTTCTCCGTTGATTGCTGCAATTGAACCCATGTCGACATTTTCGGCGACGAAAATGGCGGTACACGAGTAACTATAGAGGGTCATCCAAATTGAAAGTCACATTTTTAAATTGAAAACAAACACAAACTGTTCGAGATATTTCAAGTTTCTCTATTTTAATGTAAAGTCCATCGCAGAGCATTACTCATGGAACACAATTTTTTATCCTATTTTCCATTGCATTATTACATAATGGGGGTTCTATTTCATTAATGGCGGCTGTAATATTGTTTTTTAGCTCGTCATTCGTTTGTGGTTTATTGACATAAGCTTTACTTTTTAAAAAGCTCTGTAGGAAAAGATCTAACGAATTTACATCGCATGATCTTTGAGGCCAGTTGAGGTCTCCTCCTCGAGGAATCAGGGGTCCATAGAACGTTCATAATGTGCCATCTCTTGAAAGGTGTGACACTTAATTTGGATAAAGTGCAACCCGCGACTCGGAAAGCGAATTATCAGAGTGCGAATATAAGAATTGCCAGATGCGCCACCGCGTTTTATCTTCGAGCTCCCGCGGTTCCGGGGTCCTGTGGCGGTCATTTAACAAAAGGTGACACCCTTTCGAATTAGGAGAGGGACGAATGAGGAGTACATGTTGGAACTCACCCTCGTAACCACGGATCCAGCCTCCCCTTAGCATTCACGATTATTTTTAAGGGACTAAACTACTCTCGAGAAAGTCTAAAAGAGTGTTTAAATGTTTCTACCGTTATGTAAATAAAAAAGTCATCGGAGATTGCATATCGTGAAAACGCTGTGAAACGAGGTATGAGAGAAAGAGAAACAGTAGAAAGGGGAGAGAGAGAGAGAGAGAGAGGCGGATTGTGTGTGAATGAGAGAGACAGAGAAAGAGCGAGAAAACCAACCGGAGAAAGAGAATAAAAGATTGTTTGCGTATACCGACGGGTGGCTCAATCATTTCAAATTGCGTTCCTCTAGACTCTAGAATGCTCTCTCGCCTTCGGAAAGTTGTAAAGAGCTAATTAATTTAGCGCAGAAGCTTAGCTGGTAACGTTACGTACAAAAATCCGAGGCCTGCGATCGATCGCGCGTCGAGACCGAGTCAGCGGCCATCTTGTCGCTTTCGTTTCTGCGCGGAAAATCGTTGGAAAGTCCGAAATAAACGAATAAGATCGCAGCGAGAAGCAGAAGAGAAACGATTCCGCGAGAGTTCTCGACGCGGGACTGATTGGAGTCCTCGTCAGAGCCGGAAGTCTCGCACGCCATTTTGTTGTTCGTCGCCACGAGCGACGCCATGTTCGGAAAAAGGTCGGAGGACGTACGAGGTCGCGGTGTTTGTCGTTGATTGAGAAAAGCATCGCGACCGGGTCGGGGCGAAACGAGAAACACCCATAGAAACAAAAAAGAAAAGAGAAACGAAGAGACGGGAGACAAAAAAGCTAAAAAATACTAAAGAAAATGTGAGAAGCGGTTTAGAAGGAAAGTGCGTCGCGTAGGAACAAGCGAGAAGCTTCGTCGTGGACGGCTCTAAGCCTGTTATTTTCTGAGGAACAGCATTAATTATTCCTATAGAGTCTATTCTTATAAATAATCTTTCGACTGAGTTCCCGCGTCGACCACCGGAAGTGTCCGTTCGATCGCGCGCCCGCCGAGGTTCGAGCGCGCCGTGAAAATCGTGACGTAACAAAACCAAAAACCCAAAAAAAAAAAAATAAGGGAAGAAACCGTGCGAAAGAAACGCGTAAAAAATGATAGTCGAGGATGGGAAGAGATCAAGATTTTTCGCTGTATATATGTCTGTTTATTCTTAAAAGAAATTATACGGCTAATTATATTGATTCCAATTGGAAACAGAAAACAGATTCTATATGTATATAATTAAATCTAGCGGGTAATTAACCGAGACCGGGGATAAAAAATGAAAACTAAAAAAAAGCAGTGAACGAGAAAGAACGAATACAAATATGAACGTCGAAGCGAGCTAGAAGAGAGTGCATTAAGTGAATAACAAGCGTTACGCTATTAATATACGGTATTTCGTGAGAGGCACATCCGTTTAAGGAATTGTTACAGAATGATTCAAATAAATATTATCTTAAAAATACTGATGTAAAAGGCGGCGTCAAGGATGGATTGTTAAACGAGCGCGAAGCAGCTTCCAATCCGATCGATCCGTGTTGATTTTCTCCATCCTTTTTCGACTACTATCGTGTATCAATCATTATGTACCGATTCGTTTTATTTAATATACTGATTGTTAAGCCTTTGAATCTTGGATTTCGCTGGTGTCCTGTGCCTCGCCTCGTCCTGCTTCTTCAATTCCACCTGCTCCTTTGTGTCGAGGACCACCGGGAGCTCGTCGTCCCGAAGCAACACCGCAGTGGCCATCGTTGGCATCGTCGAGTTTGTGTCCTGCAAGGATTGCTGGAAACAGAAACAGGCGCAAGTGTCGTTCGTTTTGCCAACTTCACCTTCCGCGTTTGTTCTTTGATCTAATTGATGCTGAATTGAATTTTTGCTTGTTTGTAGAACAGGTTCGTTGACAAATTATGGCGCTAGAGTAAAAACATCGCCAACTGCAAAGAGGCTTGATACAGAAAACTATCTTTCATTTCAGACTTCTTTTTATTTCATCTTGTTCTAACGACTTGAAATAGACGATAATAAGTATGTAAGATATTTTATGTCTGGTAATTGATAGATACCTGCATAACGTTTATCAGGAACAGAAAGGCAAGCAATGTCAAGGCACTCAACGCTGCTCCACTTCCGTCACCTTTGCCCTTCGAATTTCTGCGAAAACGATCGCACAATTATAACTGGTGTTTTGTTAATTAACTTACGAATTCTGCGCGGTAAGGCATCCACTATTTTATTATCTGCTCCAAATTCTGTGGTATTTTTAGCACAAGATCTAAGAGATCTTATAAATTATTTTACTGGTGATCCTTGAATAGATAGATAAAATCGAACCTTTTGTTTATTTGCATAAAAATTACATAAAAATTATATAAAAATTTGTATAAAAATTACAATAGAAGATTGAAGACTATAGCGAAAAGATGGATCGAAGAGCATAATTACCCTCGCGAACTATGCCACCCTCCGCCATGATGGTATCCCCTGGAGGCGCTGTGGTACCGATCAACGGGAGTAGTGTAATAATCCTTGGCAAAGTTCCCGAAATTCATCAACGACTTGAACGTCATCTGAAACAGCGACCACCATTGCGAAACTCTGTCCCGGACGAGTCACGGTCGTTGTCTCACCTCGATCGCGATAAATCGTCGGCTGTTTCGCAACTTTTCGGCAAACTGTCCTCAGGACGCGCGATGCCGTACTGTTTTCAACGAGCCGTCTGTTCCGTCTGCTTTCCGTCGCAGCTCGCGGCTCCCTTGTCGCTTCCTGCTGCCACTTTGTTCGCCTTTCCGCTGTTCGCACAGTTTAAGTACCTACACGTTGTCCAGATCGCTTTATTTAACGGCGACGGTCATCGAGGTCGCGGCGGAATTTTGACCAGCTGCGAACACGATTCTATTGTTCCTTCTTGTGCCTGGATAAATTAAACTTCTTTTAATCGTAGGGTAGTCATGGAATTAGTTGAAGCCTCCGAGCGGACGCTGGCTTCGGAGTTGCTAATTTATTGCAGAAGAAGCCGCAGATTTGCAATTAAAAGTAACTCTTGTACTGAGTGCTCTAATTAATTCTCGCTGTTAACTAATGTAGGTCGGCAGTTTTGCTATTTCTATATTGCGACAAATTAATTCAATAATCAGTGTATAACATTTGATCGTAGTGCAAAGAACGCAATTTCTATCGCATTCGTGCTAACTAGATTCACGAAGCACTGAAAGCAGCTGTTTTTTAATAGTTTATGAAAGTAACAATAAGACATTTATTCTGAATTTTAACTTAAGTGTTATCGGAATATTTGCTGCAAGCAATATAAATATTGAATAAATAATCCATAAATGTATCATTACAATCTGAGTAATCAGAAATTAAGAAATTAATAATTGATTGATGTAATCAATAACGGGTAGGACACTAATAATGTCTGCTTGTAAAGAATTAAAAAAATTTATTTTACAAGATAATTCGAAATTAGCTCCGAAATTGTTCATATTTCCACCGCTAAAAGAGTATAAACTTTCTGTATCGCTTTCGGACGACTTTTAATGCTCAATACTTGTACAGGGTGTTCCAAAAATGTCTAACAATCCAGAAAAAAGGTATACCTGAGATCATTTCAAACAACTTTTTCCTTTACAACAATTTTCTCCGAGGCATCGTTAATGAGTTATTAACGAAAATCATTGACCAATGAGAAGCGAGTTCTGCTGGCGCGGGGAGACCGATCCAACGAGCGGACGGAGCCTAGTTTCGCTCATTGGTTCAGCCACCTCGCATCAGCAATACTCGCCTCTCATTGATCAGTGTTTTTCGTTAATAACTCGTTAACTATGCCTCGGAGAAAATTTTTGTAAAGGAAAAAGTTGCTTGAAATACCTCAGGTATACCCCATTCACTCTGTATAAACGAGCATCAAAACTAAGAAGGAAAGACAGGATTAGAAAAGTGGGTGTGAACCATTTGCGAACGGGACCGTTTATTAGCTTGATTGAAATACAATCCACGCATAAATACAGCTTACACTCTAGATGATAACGCTAACCGAGCTAAATAGAGCGCGGGCTATTGCGATAAGGTCCACCCGGTCTCTGCGTATGTATATAATTGCCTATATACAGTAGATAATCTCGAACGGGTGGCGAGAAACGAATATAGTATCCTGAGACGCTAACTCGTTCGAATTGAAGGGAGGGTCACTCAACGACGAATCTCGACTCGGCCGTGCTATTCGGCCCGAAGAGGACCGAGCCAAGATCCGCCGTGCACGTTATCGTTACCGATCGTCGATGATCCAGCTGCCCAAAACTTGTCTTCCTCCCCGAAAGTAAATTTCTGTCCCGCAAACCGCGAACAAACTACGGATTAAATACGAAAGGGTAACTCGAGCTGCCGATTCAGGGAGACTAGTGCTTTGAGATAATTCCTAAGGCACGATCTCATTGCTTCGTCCCCCATCTGGCATCGCAGCTGTCTCGAGTTTCGAGTGATGTCTACTACCTAGGTTTACTCATAATTAGACTGCGGATCTTCATGCAAAACGGTAAACTTATCTCCATCGATCGCAACACAGATGAGTCGAATACAAATTTGTTTTTCTTTCCTCAAAATAAAACGTGAAAATAATACATGGATGTCCTTAAGTTCTTCGAATATTTTTTAATTACTTCAAATTTCACCAGCCATTTTTCTTACAAGTGCATCAAATCCTCAGTCTATTCAGAATCAATAAATAGAAATAAATATATCGAGAGACCTGTCCGAGCGTTTTTCGAGTTCGTTCAGGTCTTCCTTTTCGTCTCCTCGCCAAGGCGGACGAACTCTCCGACGAGAGGACTCACGATCATTCGCCGAGAACTCGGCCGATTCTCATGCGCGTAACTTTCCTGCGGGGCATAGGCCAGTCGAGAACAATTAGAGATTAGTTGATCGCGAAATAGAACCGAATCAGTCGAGGGAATAAGCCGAGTCCTGCGGCCGAGAGGCTCGAGGGTTAGGTCCACCGAGATTCCCGGCGAGTCCGGCGGTCTCAACACCATGTTCCGCATGTTCCACGTCGCGTATAAAGCTACTTCGCCGTTCTGAGTGCGATATAAGCGTCGGGAGCCCGAACAACTCAGGCTGCCATCGAAGATCTCGAACTTGTCAAGGATAACGATTGATCGAAGCGTAGGATTCGATCGTTTAAAAATGTTTAAAGTCGTTCGAGCATCGGAGCGTTCGAGTCCGGAGCCGTTCGGGTCCCTCGCGGCCTAAATCGTACTCAGGTAATCGGGACGTGAGACTCTCAGACGGCGTTGCAGTTCAGGAAAACGGTCCTGCAGTCCTCTCCGCTGCGGCCTCGTCGACTCGCTTCGTAGAGCGCGTCGAACGCCACGCCGCTCTGCCTTTGCAGCAGATAGCTCGTCGCGTACCTTCAAAAGAAACAGTTTCTAAAATTCGCACTTTCTCCACAGGATGTTCCAAAAATTATTATATTATTATATTGTATTACTTATACTTTCTTTTGCTTATAAAAATGTTAAATCAAACTTTGTGAAAGTGGTTTCTACATTACTCGGTTTATGTTATTGTAGGTTATATTATAAGTTACTAACATTTTTATGTTTCCATAACATTAGTATCAAACAATATTTATTATGTCTTATTTATTCTAAGGCATCTAATATTTAAAGAAATATTTAATAATATGGAACCTTACAGTAGTACAATTTAATACTTGTGCAACAGCCGATTAGTAAGTAAGCAGCTGATTTATAGGCTACCGGTCGGTAAAGTGTTAATTAGGCTGATGCTATACTTACGATCCGAACTGACAGAAGACGGAAGAGGTGCCCTGGGACTTCGCGACGCACTCGGCGCTTGCCTCGCAAAGGGCGCGCTCCGCGCAACCCCGGTGTCCTTCGTCCTCGGCGCGGCCCACGTTGTTGAACGACTTCAGCGATCTTACGTAGCCCTGAAAATAACATTCCATTCGGTTCCAGTGAAATAGATAGACATCGAAACAGTTTGATGGCTGATTTTAGCTTGAAATCACGTCTTAGGGTAGCTTAAATATCTTTCACGAGAAAAACTCTTTATTAAAAATTTGTGAACGATAGTCAGACCAATTGCAAGATGCAGGAGCCACGTTGATTTCGTTCGTTGATCATTTCAATGATTTCGGAATAATTCTTGTCGTAAATACATCAAACTCACAGTCATTAGAGTCAGTTTCGCTCTACTTTGAAATTTGATTTCACTTTATAAGTATTATTGTAACAACAAATCCACAATGTCTCTATGTCTTGTAGCATCCCTTTTTCGAACCCTCTTCGATAATTTCTCGGACGGAATATTGTAAATCGAACGACATTCATTTCCAAGCTTCGAGTTTACCTTGAGCATGGTGAGAGTGGTGACCGCAGCTTCGGAAATGGTGTCACGTTTCCCCATGGATCTAGCGGTGAGCGAACGGTGGGAGAACGAAGTCTTCAACGCGTCCAGAAGGTTCACCACTATGTTAATGAACTATTTAACGGGAATCGAATTAGTACGGGATCTGAGCGCCTCCTCTCGCGGACCCTTTGATCGTCGAACACTCTGTACAATTGTTTTAATTCGAGATGAAAGGGTCCTGGCTATGAAACTAAGAGTGCAGAGTCAACACAGTAGAAGCATTCTACACGAGGAAAGCGTAAGTTTCTATTTTACTATGGTCCTCGACGCTTTGCCGGGCTACTTTTCATCTGATCGAATTAGCCGGGCCGTCAATGCGCCGGCCTCCGCATATACAGGGTGTCCCGTTCAAAGTAACGTACTCGACTCTGATCTAACTCTGATCTGTAAAACGTATTTTTGAAATTTGCGTCACAGGCTCGGATAAAACTGTCGACATAGCATCGTCTTTGAATTTTTGTATTTTTCCAACCAATTGATATCCGAACATTTTTTGTGTACCGAATTTCTGTACATTCAAACTCTAGAAAACTCTAGAAAACAAACTCAAAAAATAAATCTAAGCGATTTCGAACGATTTGAAAGAGTTGTTCGATTTGAAAAGACGTTAACGCACTTTACGTTTACTGTACACTCGCGTTGGAAAGTGTGTTGACGGCTTTCCAAATCGTTCCAAGTCGCTTGAATCTGTCCCAGATATTAGACCGGCTAGAATGATAGAAGAATTGAAAAATGATGTTTTCCCACCTTTCAGGAAGTATTCGCAACGCTAAAGCGGACAATGGAGATCCGCAAAGCGTCGAGAACCTGACGGTCGTGTTTCGTCCGTTCACAATTTCGTTTGCGTACTAACCTCGGAAGCGTTTTTAGCCATGGTATAAATCTGATTAGGGTCTCTGTCTCGTCCCAGAAACGCGCCCAGCATCGCAGCCAAAATATCCTAAACAACCGACACCAGCCGTGTGTGCTCTAAGTTGAAGTTCTCACGTAGATTATTTACAAAGGGTTGCTTGAACTTTCGAATCCCAAGCGGTGAAACGTCGGCGACGCAGGCATGATCAAAAACGGGCCCCGATCGGGCCCGGGGACCGCCGCCGCGACATCTAGTACTCCCGGATCACGGGTCAGCGTTTCCTTTTTGGCCGTGCTTGCGTCGCTGAACGAGCTGCCACGACGATGCACTTTCGATTCGTTAATTACGCGACGTTGCTCGGCTTTCGGAGACACGAAACGACAGATCGAAAATCTCGCCGCGGCCGGCGAATTATATCGTTTAGAAAACGTGAAGATCGTTAACGGAACCACGCCCCGTGCGAGAATAATGGTGGTCACTCTAATTGCTCGGGCGACATCGTTAAGGCGGGCAACCGGTCGCGACGGGAACCGATTTCGTACACCGTTGTGACTTCTTTAACGACGTCGTTACATCTCGTTTTTTGTTCTCGGATATATGGAGAATTAACAGGGCACAGGGACAACGTCGAAAGGGACAGGGGGTCCTCGAACTGGCTACTTCATGCTCAGCGATATACAATCTACTGCGTGGGTGTGCTACTTGCTGCGATCGATAAACTGCGGACGCTTTGCATTTATTAGCAACATTTTTAATTAAGCATTTTCCTATAACTACTCGATCTTCTTCGCACGGAAATCAGTATGCGGTTTGACCTCGACCTTTGCACGAGAGATCGTACGACCTTTCTTGTCTACTTGATTCCATTATTTGTGCTTTACTTTAGTATAACTTTTTTACTTTATTATTATTTCTTACTTTATTATAATTTTGTTTACTTCAGTATAAGTTTTTTGCTTTATTAGAATATTGAACTTGTGCTCCAAAAGGATTTATGAAACTCGTCAATATGTTCGCCAGCAGCGTCACTATACTGTGCATAGTTGAATGATTGTATTTATCATATTAAATACGTCGTATCCTCTTGTAAAACACGATAAAATATGTCATCAAAGAAAATATTACGATTTTAAATAATTAAATTCACAAAATTAATTCGTTACGTAATTAATTCTTTACGTGTAACACAAAATCGCTGCTAGCGAACACGTTAATAAGGAAAATGATAATAATAATTTTCGAAAGTTTCGACAAGTCACGAATGCATCCAGGTCCGCAATTCATCCACTGCGTTCTTCCCCGCTTAATCGTCGACCGATTTACTTTTAGCAATCAACCGATTTCCCAATTAAGCGAGGACAACGCTTCCCGTCCATCTGTACAGCGTGTCGCGTCTATCGTATAGGTACTAAAGCAATTCGCGGAACGATTCCATAGCAAACGAGAAAGAGACAAAAGGAAATGCAGGAAACACAGAGCTGGATGGCAGCGAGCTCTTTGCTACGGAACAATTCCGTCGGAACAATCGATCTCGAAAGCTCGAGCCTCTGTTGCGACAGCGTCGACCGAGTGGATCGTGCGATCGAGCCGCGCGTCGACCTACCTGCATCGTGCTGCTCTGATTGTCAACCTTGTCGATGCCGTCGACAGGTTGTTGGGGTCCACCGAGCAAAGCAGTGAGCAGTCTGAGGCCCACCGACAACAAGTTCGCCCAGGGACTGGCCGGTGCACCGTCGTCGATCTCATTTTTGCTGGGCCCAGCCACGCCGCCGGTTTGACCGAGCAGCATTTGCATCACCATGCTCAACATGTTCGACCATGAGAAACCGCTGCTGCTACCTTCCTGATGGCACCAAACGATCGGGATTCGAGACGAACGCTTCGCACGGTTTCAACTATCGCGAAGGTGCATCTCGCGAACCTCCCGTTTATTCATTCTCCGAATGTTGCGGGTGAAAACAATTTTTCGATAAAAATTTGTTTGGAAAGGTGGACCCTTTGCAAGTAAAACGAAAAAAGGTACATCTCGATGCGATCTATAGTTTCCGAGATATAAATTCTTAAGCAAAATCGATTTTCGGAAAAGAGATCATGTAGACCTTTTGCACAGTTATACTTTTATCAGTTTTTTAAAATATGAACAGGTTTGACAATGTAAACATTTTTTTATTATGTTGTATTACTGGAGAAATATTAAAAGATCATCTGGCCGATTGATATTAAACAAATAAATGAATAAATAAATAATTTGTTAATGAATCAAACGAAAGCATGTATTTCATCTTTTCCGACCATTGTATTATTTAACCGAATTGAATCGCGTTAGTTAGCACAGACATCTCATTTAGAGAAAACGTATCCTATGCCTTGCTGAATGAATAAAAATATTAATCGAAAGTAGCACAGTGTAAACTGAATTTACAATATTATTCCCATAACTAATTACAATTCCCGTCGAATTTTAAGAGAAAATTCAACGCACCTACGCGGAATGCACCTTCCGAAATTGCAATCTAGACACACAGTTGTGTACAAAGTGTGCTCACCTGGATCTGGTTGGTGCTGATGTCGTCCAGGTCGTCCAGAGCGACCTTCTTCATAGCGTTTGGTTTCTCGGCGAACTTTCTGTCCTCCCTGATCTGTTGAGGCTGGGGCTGTTGGAGCTGCTGCGAGTATTGCGGATGCTGCGGCAAAGTGGCGGCTTGGCCGAGGACAAGCGCCACGAAGCACAGCGATACGTACTGATTGTACTTCATTCTGGAAGGAAAATCGCAAGCTGCCGGAAACCGTAAGGAAGATTCGCGGAAAGAGAAGGTGTCCGCGCCTCGGATGTTATCTCGACCGTGAACGCATCGAGAGCTTTACGGCTGCTCTCTCTTTCTTTCTCTTTCTCTTTCTCTTTCTCTCCGTCTGATCAAAACGACAATGACTCAAAAGAGAAACCAAGATCGGGGACTTGTCCGGGAGAAAATCTGGTCCCGAATGTGTCACGCGCGAGACGCTCACGCAATCCGACGCCGACGAACTCCGCTCCGACGAAAAACATTGTCGCACCCACTATAAACAAATTCGTTGGCACTCGGGATCATCTTCGCGGCGTAATAAAAAAAGTTACCAAACAAACTACATTTCCATTCAGATCCATTCAGACCCATAATACAAATATTGTTGCTTGACTATTTAGTCTCTGGCAATTAATCAAAATTTTTAGATGTCTCATTAACCTCCTCAGGGATATTGCGTTTAGTTTTCCTAAAATTACGACTATTCTAAGTATAAAGAAAATGAAAATCGGTTGAAATACTAGTCATTACATAATCCCACAACAATGCCAAGAAAACATCATCGAATGAAACAAAATGAATGAAAACAAAAAATTAAATAGATCTTTCCCTACTATAAAAATTCATCCCTGAAGAGCTTAAGGACTATAGAAAAACCAACGCGAGCAGAAGGAGTACCTTACAAGATATGTTAAACAAAAGTGATACAAACAGTTATAAACGATCCTAAACATATTTCATTATATATTTATCAAAAAGGTCCGCCGTCGGAGGGTTAACACATCAAACGTCGAAGAATTAAAAGAAGTCGAAACTTAATAAAAAAAAAACTGGACAAAACTTTAATCTTTTTTTCAAAAATAAGAACCCCACTTCAATATGCCGGCTACACGCAAAAGTTTTCGCACAAATGGCCCGGATTGTGTTAAAATTACACATTATTAGTTCAAAGTTGCAACAAAACATTGTTGAAGCTCGTACTGGATCTGATTATGACAGTTTCACGTATATACCGTGACCAGGCGAAGATCAGAGTGCCGACGATTCTGCGATCTATGATTGATTTGACAATGTCCGGAGAGACTGACCTTGAGATGAAAATCGCGTTATCGTCCCGCGATTAATAGACGAAGTATCCGATTTTGTGACTACGACGACGAGAAGCGTGGCGACGGAGCTGATATCGCGGAAGAGGATCGACGTAGCGATTTCTGACCTTGGACGTTGATGAGCCTGGCCTTGGGACTGCGGAAAATGCGAGCGACCTAGCACGGAACGAATAAAGCCGAACGAATGAGTCGCGGGAATCGGAGGAACGGCTGGAAAGGCAGGAAAGTGTGTCAGAGCGGTTAAGGTCACCCTGCCAGCACCAGGTAGCCCACTTCTCGGTCGCGGCTACCGGTTTGTTGAACCCGACAGGTACCGTTACCTGAAAACGCGGTCGCGACCTACTGTAGCCGGCGTCTTCTTCGGCGGCGGCCGTCGTACGACCGACACAGATGGACTTATCCAGGAGAAAGAAAGCTTCGAGAGCCAACAAGCATCGCGTGGAAATCTTTCTGACGGAGGAAGAATCCTCGACGACGAATATCCTGGCCGAGAAAAAGTCACCGAAGACGATCGTTCCGAGGGAACGAATAAAAAATGCTTCACGCCTTGGAGACGATGGAATTGCTCGATTGTTACGAGCTTGGCGAGAACGTTCCGCTTCGAGGACCGTGTATTCGGCTCTGGTAATCGTCCCGACTTCCGAGAACCAGCGAAATTAATTTGACGAGCTTGTTACGAGTCGACAATGGCTGAGCAATTTTTTAGAAATTTCTCAGACACCGTTTTGAAATTTTTCAGACATTATTTTCTGGACATAGTATTTTTTTCCGAGATCGCAGTTATGGCAATCATTTTCGTAGCTAGCGTAAGACGTCCGGGATGTGGAAATTTTATTCCACGTTTGTTTATATTGCAAAAATGTTGCCAGCAGTATTGCAGTGAGCAGGGCTCAGGTTTGCAGGAATTTTCAGCAGTGCTTTCGGCGAACACGAAATGAAATCCGATTCTCGACGAGCTCGCGACGAGTTAATACTAGTGAGATAATTATGGAATAATTTTGTAAGATCGATTAAGACGTCGGGAATTGAGACACCTTATATATACTTCGTTCACGAAATTCTCGTTTAATGCCGTGGAGGAACGTTGTCGGAGACGTATCGAACGTGCTGGAGCAGGCGTAGAGCGGCGAGAGCCTCTCGAAAACGGTACACGCGCGCCGGAAAAATCACGAACGATTTCTAACTGTACCCTGACACCTGCGAAAGGTGTTTTCTAGCTGTTCCGGGCCCGTTCCGCGACCTGGCCTTTTGTGAACGCGATTCCCAACGCAATTGGTATTGTCGGGACAATCACACGCTCTCAAGGAGCTGCACTGAAAAACTCGTCAACGAATCACTAAAGCACGGATACCAACGCGTTCGAGAAACTTCCCTGTAGTATACTACACACTACGAAATACTTATAATTCGAACTACTATTAGGTCGGGGCATTAGCTAGGTAGAATCTATTCTTCGTATCTCCGCCCACCATGAATCACCGATACGAACGAGTTTCTGTTTTCACTGAATAGATGAGGGTGCAAATTAAATCAAATTAAAGGACACAAAGAATAAATAACACAAAAGAAGATAAAATAAATGTCTGACAAAAGTCAGCTGATTTTACCGAACTATCGACGCAAAGACAATCCGACATTATGGTCGACCCAAAGACAGGATTGTTAAAATTGTCTACGGTTCACTTTGAATTCGGATTTTCTCGCGATTGGCGTTACTTGCAGGGGCTAATCGAACCAAGTACGATAGCAAAATCTCTTGCGAAGTCGAAAACCGACGGAAAGGAAGAGTTTCCGAGCGAGTTTTGCGGTACTTACGTGGCCGAATTCAATCGGAACAAAATCGAGAGGAGGGGGGAGGTGCGCCGAAGCCGCTGAATGAAAACGAGATGGGACGACTTCCGGTGTTCGGCTAGCGGAGTACTCACTTGCTCACTTCCAAGTAGACTTCCTTGACACTGACTCTCAGCTCTGAAGATGAAATTCCGAGCGGGGCCTGCTATATAGCTTGCGGTCCCACGTGGGGGTAGGCCCCGCAGCCAATGATCAAGCGGCTTTGACGCTATTTTCAATGGAACTGACCAATCCTCCGTCACCAAACGGCCGAAGGTCTACTTTTAAAACACTTTTCATCGGTAGCTTTACGGTTACGGCGTTGCGACGAGTTCGCAGGAACGCCGATCGTGATTTTTCACCGCTGCGACGAGATCGTCGCTTCTGGGACCGCTTAGAAAGCCGAGGACGGCGTCGAGGATCGCGACGATCGTCGATCCTTGACCGATCTTGGCCTTCGATTCTATTCGGAAATGAAACGCGTACTTTCTTCCTTCCCCGGAGGGAACAACGGTGGTATTTAAAAATTCTGAAACCGATGGGTGTACGATGTCAACGTCAACGTCCGACGGTTTTTCTCGCTGGCGGGGGATTGGGACGAAAGGTGAAAAGTACCGGTTCCCAGGTGCTAATTTCATTTACATTTATTTACAAACGCATACAGCCATTATGTACAGTGATGTATAAATAGCAACAACCACCAAGCGTTCTCGAATGCACCGTGGGAGAACACAAAGCCGGATTTTCCTCGTGAAAGCTCCCGTCTTACAATTCTCTCAAATTGTCCCTTAGCTTGGAACCGAAAAATGGACAACTTGGGAAGACATATACGCATACACGATACCGCTAGAATAAAAACGATGCCTTAACTTTCTCACTTCTAATTTTTGTTTTCAAAAATTTTGTTTCAACACGTTGGTGAAATTCTTCCAATTCGAACGAGACCAAACCCGACATCTTTTAGACCTTATTTATTCAATTACATCGTAATGATGTTCGATGTAATCAGAAATATCTGTCCAAACTATGTCATGTTCGATCTCATTTTAATCAGAAAACTGTCAACAATATGTCAAAACGAAAATTCAGTTTTAAAATGTTAAAAGCAAAACAGTTCTGTTATTGTAATCCCTCTAATTTCGATCCTTGCGTCTCCCGATTTTCTCGCTTGATAACGCTACTTACCACCGATCTGCCTGAATAAAACTGTCCGGTATAATATAAATAAAGCGCGAGGATACAATGCAACAAACATTGCCAGCGAAAGTCCACACTAACTCTACCGTCGATATATTTAACAAACATAGATATAGTACCGTGGCGATGATCGAGACTCGCGAGTCCACGTCGCGAGTCCTCTTCAGTCTACTTGGACAAGTGTTTCTCCACTTGTTCGACAGCTGTCGGTGTTCACGGGTAGCGATGGAATCGATGATGTTCAATCAATTCGATACCAAAGTACTTGATAGCAGGTATCGGATAAGAATCGAAATTTTAGGTACTTGGTATCGCTCGCCGGCACCGAGACTTCATAAAATCCCATGGACCCAAGTTTCTTTGACACTCTCCGAAAGTATCGATACTCGTTTGATGTTTTACGAATTATCGCGTTTGTCAGAAAACGTTCATGCGTAATGACAACTTCCGTTTTCATGAAATTATCGGTCAGGCGTCGAAATTCTCGTAAAAGTGTCAGCAGAGCTGGGTAAAACACTACTTCAAGTGGCAAATTGCAAACAGATATTTTACTTTATATCAAGCATGTATTTTTAAAAATGAAATATTTTATTTGTCGAAAAGAATGTACTTTTAAAATTTAAAAAAAATTCTTCAAACAATATTTCAAATAGCATTTCGTTTGGAAAACAATGAAAATATTTGTGCCATAATTCGGAATATTTTATTTTCATGCTTCAACTTTGCCAAAATAAGCTATATTTTATTTTACGTTCAGCATTATTCAAATAAAATATTTATTTCAGCTGTGGATTATCGAAATAAAATATTTTATCCATCAGAATTTGATGTCCTATTTGAAATACTAATTCAGTTGAATTGTGAAGAATCTTTTATTTAAAAATATTTTCTCTATAAATATTACCCAGCTCTGAGTATCAGTCATGTATCGACATTTTGGAGTAAGTATTGAAGAGGTATCGACTCTGTTTGATACCTACGTCCTCGATTCCATCCGGTATTGGATCGAAATTTGTCAACTGGTATCGATAGGAATCGATGCGGTATCAGTCTCGACACTATTCACGGGACACCGTGCCGATCCCATGAACACCGAGAGCTTCGATCAATTTCATCGATTCTATCGGGTGACCAAGAAATCTGTCGCGCTTCTCCTACGAATCAGTCTGTGCACTCTGCCGCAATTAAAAGCCAATTCGATTGCACTTCTGAACGAAAGATTATCGACCTTGAACGATTAAAGAAACTTCCGTAACGACGCAGGAAAATCGCGTGTATATTTCTTGGTTACCCAACGCACTGTCAACCAATTAATCGCAGCGAGCGATTACAGCTTTCCCTCGTTAGCGTCTCGCTGTTATCGCCGCGTTTACAGCATCCCTCCGTATACAGTGTCTCAGGAGACGTAATCGAGCTGTTAGCCAATAGAACATGGCGTCCTCCGCGCGACAAAGGCTCGCCGTGTCCCCGAAATCGCGCCAAAAAGGGAAAACTGTAATCGGTTGACCTCAGCTCGATCTCCTAGGGTCTTCGTTTGTTCGAGGCGACCGAGACAGTCTAAGAAACCGCGAAACATCAGTCTGGGAGCCCTCAGACCGCGTTGCAGTCCATGAAGAGGGTCCTACAGTCCTGTCCAGTGCGTCCTCGTCGTCCCGCCTCGTAAAGGGCCTCGAAGCCCACCCCGCTTTGCCTTTGGAGGATGTAGCTGGTCGCGTACCTTCGAGAGGACGATTAACGAGTCAGTCGATGGAAATCGAACAGTGGGAATTTGATCGGATATCGTAAATTTTCTCGCATTGTCCCTCAGCTTGGTAACGAAAATAGACATTAATTCCACTTTTATAGATATTAATATATTGTGATAAATATATTAATATATTAATATTATACGTATGATAAATATTAATATATAACTTATCTTCGCATAAATCTTATAATTTGGTAAGAGGAAATACGATTATTCGAGCCTCGCGACTCGCTTTTATAATAGTGATTGTCAACAACTATGAAAGCGAGCCGCAAAGCTCGAATAATCGTATCTACCCTTCCCTAATTGTCCATTTTTCGTTCCCAAGTTGCGACATGACAATGTGACAGAAATTACTGTAATCGGCTTCCTTCGATTGCTCGATCCAAGTTGACAGAACTTACGAGCCAAGTTGACAGAAGATCGACGACGTCCCCTGAGCGTCTGCGACGCACTCGGCGCTCGCCTCGCAAAGGGCGCGTTCGGCGCAACCCTGCTGACCCTCGTCCTCTGCTCGGCCAACGTTATTGAAGCTCTTCAGGGACCTCATGTAACCCTGCAATCGAATCGTCGTATTTTCTTCTCGCAAATTAATTCGTGGCTGTAAATTCTCTCAAATTGTCCCTCGACTTTTAAACAAAAAAGTACAATTTGGAAAGAGGAGATACGATTATTCGAGTCTGCGGCTCGTTTTTATAATTTTCTCGTATCTCCCCTTCCCAAATTGCGCATGCTTGTTTACAAGAGAGACAATTTGAGAGAATTCACCGTGTGTACATTCCGACGGCCGGTGTCACGCGCGCGTGACACTTCGGTCGGTTTGCCAACAGTTGCCGGCCGGACTCTTTCGACCGTGAAGCGTTAGTTTTCGAACAGGTGTTGCTCTTTTTGCAGTCGCTGCGCGATGCTCGCAGTGCGTGAGACTTTATACAGGGTGATTCACTGAAGCTGTTACAAAGCAGTATCTCTGTCATCGTTAACAACACTTGAAAATGCTAGGGGAACTGATTTCATGGTCCGAAATGACACGTGTTCAGTGGAAATAATTTAAGCACCCTTATGGTCGTATTTTGCGAATGGAATGCGTTCTTTAAAATAATTTCTAAAAATAATTCCTATAGCCGTCGGTTCGTTGGATTTGTTTCAAGAAGAGGAACCTGTTACCGAAGTAATATGCAAATCTTCTATCTATTTTACGAAGCTGATTGTACCTTGAACATAGTGATGGAGGCGACAGCGGCTTCCGAAACGGTGTCCCGTCTGCCCGCGGACCTGGCGGTGAACGAGCGATGGGAGAAAGAGGTCTTCAAGGCGTCCAGAAGGTTCACCACGATGCTGATGAACTGTCGGAGTAAGATTCGATTAGACACGGTGCCGATGATGTTTACACATTTATGTTGTTCTTTTTATTTGTCCCTTTTTTTTTATTTTATTTATATCGAACGCGTATCTATTTAGTGAAAGCAAAAGCTCGTTTGTCCCGGTGACTCATAGTGAGATGCGAACAATAGATTCTACTTAGCCGCATCGGAAGTTATTCGTGACTCGACCTAATAGAATCGATGCTACCCACCTGCATAGGGCTCCCGTCGTTATTGGTTTTGTCGATGCCCTCGATGTCGCCGTGCTGAGGACCACCGATCAGAGCAGTGATCACCCTCAGACCCACTGCGACTACATTGGCCCAGGGACTGGCAGGTGCGCCGTCCTCGATTTCGTTTTTACTAGCCTCGTTGTCGCCGGCCACGCGCCCCAGCAGCAGTCGCATCAGCACTCCCAGCATGTTCGACCAGGAGAAGCTACTGTTGCCGTTGCTCTCCTATCGGCAAAAATGAAATACGATTGACACTAAATCTGCGGAGCATTAAAACTGAACTTGTTGTTCTGTAAGAACGATAAATTGAATTTATTTAGACATTCCACAATTTTTCATCGAATGAATACTTGGATTAAGAAATTGATTCGATCGTTTCCTGTGAAAGAGTCTTTCCAGCAATTTTCAAATCAAAAATGTGAAACCGATCATTGTGACCTGCTTGGTACCAACGACGATCACGAAAGTCTAATCGTCGGCTCACCTGAATCTGATTGGTGTTCACCTCGTTCAGCTCGTCGATGCCGACCTTCTTCATGGCGTTCGGTTTCTCTGCGAACTTCCGGTCGTCCCTGACCCGTTGCTGGCTCTGCTGAGGATACTGGGGACCCTGCGGCAACGCCACCGCCTTCGCCAGCACCAGAGCCACCATGCACAGCGCCGCGTACTGTTTCTGATACATCCTGCAACAGAGCATCGAGACTCCCGTGACAAGGTGACCGCAGACCGCGAGACGAAAACGAGCTCTTCCGGTTCCACGGAGGCTGCCGGTTGGAGCCTTGACCCGCGGCACGAAAACAGAGGAAAAGTAAAAACGGGAACAGTACAGGACGATTGGCTCGCAGCTGGCGGTAAGTGTGTCAGAGCTGCTAAGGTCGCCCTGGCAGCTACTAGCCCACTTCTTGCTAGATGCTGCCGGTTTGTTGAACCCGACCGGTACCGTTACAGGGAAACGCGGTCGCGGTGTGCTGTCGCCGGCGCCCTTGGTCACGGAAAAATGGTGGTAGCGAGCGTTTCACGGCACGTGGACGCGACTTCGGTCACAGATTCGCGGCCGCTGTAATTATGAATGAAAACAGCGGGGATCGACAGTGATCGTCGACTGGTTAATTTCAAGGTGACTGGGGGTCTTCGTCAAACTCCTACGCACTACGAACAGATTCAGCGATGCTTTTCAAGTGTTTCATAATGTATGTGAGATACTTGAAGATACTCGTGCATTTCATGCATCTCATATATTTCCTGAAATACCCCCGGGTACCCGGGAATCTCGCAATAAACGCGAGTACCTAGCAAGCAGCCTGCGGATTGCATGCATTTATGACAAAAATGAAGTCAATTTTAAAACAGTAGACAGATTGAGAGAATTTACGAGTGTAATTGCTAGGCTGCGGACTTTTATGCAAAGCAAAAATTGTTTGCATGAACTGCAAGCAGTAAAAGCCAAGTAGCAAGTTCATCCTTCCGTTAACCATCTTAACAGATTGACGATTCAAATTGCTTTTGATCTTTACACTATTTGAAATTGTAACTACCCATAAACGTTCCCATAAACTCATAAAGATCCGCGGTCTTGGCATCATTATCAAATTACTAAAATTGTGAAATAAAGAAAGAACTTTGAGATCCGTTCGTTACCATTCACGAATACAATATTCATTTTGCATATTTCTGGTGTGTACGGAGGAAGACCGTCGACAATGAACGCAGATAGATCTAAGAGTAGAGGCCGAAGGAAAGAGGACAGATGAAATCGCGGGAGGACCACGAGTTTCTTCGTCCTCGACGAAGAGATCGGCGTCGCACGATGTAGATCGCCGCGATCTACTACGAGAACGAAACGCGGCGAGGACGGGCGAGGCTCGTTTCGAGGATACTCTAGGACGGACTACTCACTTCGCTACTTTCAGCTGGACTTCCTTGACACTGACTCTCGACTCTGAAGATGAAATTCCTCGCGGGGCCTTCTATATAGCTTGCGCACTTACGTGGGGGGCAGACCGCGCGGCCAATGACCACACGCCTTTGGCACTATTTTCAATGGCACTGACCAATCTTCCGCCACTGGCCGCCGCGATGCGGCCGCAGCCGTTCGCCGCCACGGGCCCCGAAGATCCAGTTTTGCGAGCAGAGCTTCTTCGGCGTCCCCCGTTCGCGATCCGACCGAATTCTTCTGCCAAAAGTCCGTCGGTTCGCAGAAACTGACGCCCCGGAAACCGTTCTTGGCTCGTACGTTAACCTTGCGAACGATCCAGCTATTTACCCGCATACTTTCGATCATCCTACGACGTCGAGAGTATGATTGCATTGAAAAGACTGGAAAAGTAAAAATTGATCGAGATTGCTGCCAGTCCCCGTTCCTCGCCCCAACTGTAACGAAATAATATATTTATCTAAATGTATTGTTTCGTTATAAGAATATTATAGTTATAAAATAGTATAAACCTGAATTTGTTGGCTAACCCATGCACTGCTAACTGCGATGTATCCCGTAGTTGACGGCCACCAGGACGCGCCTGTTAAAGGTTCATTGTTTAAAAAAAAGGAGAAAAGGATTTACTTGTTAACTTTTACTTATTGCTACTTTTTAATTATTATCATTATTTATTTGTTTTGAAAATAGATAAACGCTGACTTCGAGGGCAGATCTCTTCAAAATGGACTCGGCAGTCGATGTGTTAAAGTGTAAATCGTAATTGAATGAAATACAACGACGAGGTTTCTCATAAAATCGTTACCGAATACCGCGAAACTATTACCTTGCCAATTACCGTTTCGTTCATTGAAAGAAACGATTGTCTACTGTACTTTCCTTTGTCAGGTTGTCTTCAATGCCCGATAGAGAGAAAGAGAGAGAGAACAAATAATTCGATAAAACGAAGATCACGACCCGAGGATTGTGAGGATTCGATCAACAGATCGGCCGCAGGCTTTCCTTTTCTTCGCGAATGTCCGACCGATCGATGCACCGTCGATCCAAGCGATCACGATCCATCATAACTGTTTCAGTAGCGGGACGCTGGCGTGGTGTCTTCTTATTAGGAGGATCTCGCTAATCGCCGCATGCCTGGAACGACCTGGGATCCCGGGAGATCGTCGGCCGAACCTCCGTTCGACGTATTTGCCGATCTAATTCTTCTTTTCGCGTCGGGAAAAAGCGTGCTCGGTAGAAAAAAGTAATATCGTCGCGGTCCTGGATCGATCGGGAGCGTCGAAAAAATAAAAGGATGCCGGGCACGAATGCCGTTGACCATGCCTGACACACTTGCCGAGTCAAATTGCTGCGTAGTCCGTCGTTACCATCGAAGACCGGTTATCGAACTGGTCATTACCGGGTCATCGAAAATAAAAGTACAGCTCCGTCAAAAACTAACGGGCGTTACGAATAGAATGCTCGTCCCGGTCCTGCCGTGCCAACGTGCATACCAGAACAAGTCGCTCGAATTTCTTGCAGACGTCGCCTATTTCGGCGAAAAGTCCCGTGAGGAATCAATAGAGACTATGTTAATGGCGGCGGCTCACCGTTATGCTAATAACGAAAGTTTGTTGCGGCGGTCGCCGAGCTAGAAATCCGCGGGTCTCTTGTTGCCCGTAAAACGGATTTTCTAACAGCGACCAAGGACAGCATTAGACATCGAGGACATTAATTTCGAAGATATTGTCTCTTTGCACCCGAGTGATGATTCTGAGATAATTGTTATATTGACAAAGTTTAGATTTTAAAAAATTGTTAAAAGTGTAGCTGTTGGTATGAGTCACAAGACTCAATTTCATATACGCAGAATGCACTTTGCCATATGAAATGGAAACACTACAAGTAAGAAAAGTTATTTTAGATCTACAGTTAAAATAGCTTTTAGTACAAAGGGTTAATTGAATTCGTTTGGCCATCGACTCGACCATCGCAACAATTCGATGAAATAAAAACAATTGAATGTTCCCGTTCCTTCCAAACATGTTTTGTTCTCAAACATCAACGAGTACCGCTCAGCTGTACGGAATAAAAAGAGCATCTGCAAGAGACTGTCGAATCTTTTGCGACAACGTAAAAGGCCTAGCTGCTTAGCCGCCATAAAAGGAGGTCCCTCCGTTTGACGAGTTTCTAGGCTAAGCACTGTTCTGTGAACTTAGCGAGGCCGAAGAACGTCAGACTCGTTCCTTTCGACCGATCCCGAAGAAATAATCAATGCTCCTGCGCCTGTAATAAAGCCGAAAGGAATAAGAGAATCGGGCCCGCTATTAGACCTTTACCGCTGACACAGAAATGCACCGACATACCAGCAGTTTCTGTTCTGTGCCGCTCCTTCCGTTTATTTCTGACCGGAGATCTTTTATCTTTTATCTTCCCGTGATCCCAGCTGCGCAGCTCATTCTTGATAGCGCATGATAGCTCGTGTGATCTTGGCAGACTCATAAGCACCGTTGCACGCTGGCTCAAAGACCCGCATACGTTGGAAACTTACAAGTATTCATTTTTTTCAATTACTTTTTAATTGGAAATTCAATGTTTTGATTTATCGGAGTAGACTTTCGATATGGATTTCAAAAATTGCGATGCTACCGATTTATTTGAGATACGATTCTTTAGATACATGACCGATCGGTGGCTGGGTTTAGGCGAACCTCGGGTACAATGATTAGATCAACATTTCGATGAATCTTCTAACCGCATGACTTTCTTGATTAGAATATCTATTACAGCTACTTGACACACAAAACGTTAACATAGCGGAACATCCGAACGCGCTGCACTCGTGTTTGATGATTTGTATGCAGCCGCCCTATTCTCGCGTGATCCACACATATTATCCCGTAGACAGGTATGTCAAACAGGAAGTGAAACGAACGGGTCTGTCTGTTCTTCCTCAGATGTTTGCCTCTTTCAACGAACCAACGAAAAATCGTTTCTGTTTAAAGACTGGAAAGCGTTTAGCGTTCCCAGGATAACCTGAGATTCTGGAGGTTTTCTAATCACCCCTGTGGTCTGCTGGGTCCTTGGAAGTCGTTCAAAATAACTGAAAATTTCAGGACTCTGAGGACCCAAAATGTTACTGTGAAGATTATTTTTGTTACATAAAATTGCGAAGAATTGTTGACGATGCATAAAAATGCAAAAATATGTATTTACGAACACAGAATCGATCATTTTGAGCTTCTAATAGGCGTTTTATACGAGAACAGATGATTCTTGCCGCTTCCTCCATAAGATACAATGTTAAATTCGGTACGAATCATCTGCGCCCGAAAATGTTAAAATAGCGCTAGTACACGTAGTGAGAAAACGCCCAAATTGTTCGTTTAAATTATCAACATATTACGATTCTATAAACGTCGCAGATGACGCCATAGTGATAAAGTGTGGAGGTCTTTTTATAAATAAACTATTTGATTAAAATATTACAATCGACACTCATAATTTAATTAAACTTTGTATATGAAATTATCAAACTAATAAATAAATTATTTCAATTTGATAAACACGTGTTCTCTCTAAGAAGGTTTATTATAAATTGAGTAACTCGTTGGTATGAAAACAATAACAATCGAATAAATATTTACATAGTGGCAATAACTTATTCATTAGTTAAATCAATATTTTAGAAAATGTCGATAAAATAGAAAACATCAATTGTTTACATCCGCCATAAACCCATCAAAATGTCCAACAGCGTCAGTACACGTAAATAGTTTTTCGAAAACGCTAGATGACGCCATTGTACATTTCCAAAATGTATTTGCTCTATCGGTGAGAATACCTACCAGTTTGAGTGTTTTGCCACTGCATGTAATGGCGCTAAAGTTTGATTTTAGGAACAGATAATCCATGCCGCGATTCTCATTGTTTCTTATGAGCGGATTGGCAACAATCATTTGTGTCTACAATCGAAAAGTATTTGTAGTCTCCATAGAATATAGAGAATCTTGACCGGCGTTGTTTCATAGTGGAAGTCAACCTTCCATTGGGTGACAGGCAATTTTCACTGTTTGTATCGCAGCAGTTTAATTCAGGTTAATTGTAACGTGAGAGTAATAAGGTAGAATCCATTAGAATGGAGTGTTTAATTGGAATAAAATTTAAAGATTTCGTGTTGGTCGCGGCTGACATGACTACAGCCCATTCGATCATGGTGATGAAGAACGGTAAGAAATTTGTTTAATCATAATTCCCATTTTATTTCCATAATTCGATTTTCTATCCAGCGCAAATGAAAATTGTATTTCTTTTGTTGTTTCAGATGAGCATAAAATACATAAGATCTCTGACAAGCTAGTGATGGCAGTGTCTGGAGAATCCGGTGACACAACACAATTTTCTGAGTACATAGGGAAGAATATACAGCTTTATAAAATGAGAAATGGTTATGAATTGTCACCGAAAGCTGCTGCTTGTTTCACAAGGAGAAACCTGGCTGATTATCTTAGGAGTAGGACACCGTACTTTGTAAATTTACTAATGGCTGGCTATGACGATAACACTGGACCAGAATTATTTTTCATCGATTACTTAGCATCCTGTGTCAGTGTGCCTTATGCAGCACACGGTTATGGAGGCTTTTTCTCCTTGGCTATTATGGATAGGTACCACAAACTAGGTAATAGAAACTATTCCTAAAATACTGCAGCACTTGACGTATGTGTAAAGGGGATTACATTTATTTTGTATTCGTTACAGATTCTACAGAAGAAGAGGCATATAATTTAATGAAAATGTGCATCAGAGAAATTCAAAAACGTTTAATAGTCAATCTTCCTAATTTCAAAGTACAGAAGGTATCCAAAGATGGCATAAAAGAATTGGACTCCATTACTGCAAAAAGTTTAGCAGTAGAAGATGCTGCTAAATCATAAAGTTATTATTTTTATTCGTTTGTTATCTACTCAATAAATGGTAATTGAAAAACGAAGACGATGCATGAATTTAAAAAAAAATGTAGTTTTATTATAGTTTCGAAAAAGTTTTTTTTACAAATTGTGACAATCAACATACAGTTATAGTATACAAAAATTGTATGCATTTAACTGAACAATAAATTAAAAAATATTTTCTACTGTCACAAAGAAATTAAGCCTGGCCTAAAGGAGCCAGACTGCTTACATATCCACGGTGGACAAAAAAGATTGTACTTAATTTGGGTAAGACATATGGAAAGTACATATACTCAAAAATATGAATACATATATTGATGGAATTGTTTAGCCTACCAGTAAGTTTAACGCACAGGAAGTGCCGCCAATCACAATAGGATAAACATTCTCTTTTGTGTAGAAATGTAAAATTTCAACCTAAAAATATTCCTTTCTTTCAATCGTATCTTACTAACGTCCTGAATATATTTAGGATACGGGTAGTTTTTTACACGGGAAGATTAAAATCGAAATTTACTCAGACTATGAAGAAAATGCAATACTAATATCAGCGGCGGAAGCCTGAATCTCTAACGTAAATGGAATACTAATGCCAATTCTATATTAAATCTTGATTCAATCCGATTTGATTAAAAAAGTAAAAGGATATTAAACAATTTCTATTCCCTATACCGATGCTATTGTATATATAACTTACGCTCTTTAGTAATTTCTCTATGTATTAGTTTTGTCGAATTTGCTACGATTCTCGGTTGTTATGGAAAACGAAAAATGAGAACACACAGTCTCTAATTATAATTGTTGCGCAACCGCGTTTCAAGGCATCATCTGATTACGGCGTTGAAAGTATCAGATTATATGCTATAGAGTGTATCCAAAAGCACAATACTGCTTCTCATGTATCGTGTGCCACATACATCTTGAGCATGAGATATAAACGATCGGTCCTGCTCCTGGTATTCAATGGATTTGTTAAAACAATATCAGCGTGATAGCGATGCTGAAAGATTTCTGTAACATGGTTCAGTTCGAATTCAAATATTACGACGTTTTCTTCGATTCTACTTGGGTCTGTTTCTCCTGTTTTTCCTCTGGTACAACTTTCGGATAATCTTCATAACTGTAACATACATAATTAATTAAGCTGAAGTCAACTAATATTCAAAGGCACAATTTAATTGAATGACACATACGAAAATAGCGCTTTTAGGTCTCCTTTCACTATCGCCAACAGTATAGGAGTGCCCAAACAAGCGGGCACCAAGTACAGAAGGGCCGGTTGCGCGTGATTAAATAAATGCATGATCAACATCGTGATCAGCAATCCCATAAAGTATGCGAAGAAGGTAGCATAGAAATAGACGTTCGACTTCCTGCTCAAGCTGTTGTCGAATCGTAACAGTAGCGCGATGAAAATTCCAGGTAAAACGATGTCCCCCAATCCTAGCATGGCGAAATTATTCGCAGTGAGACCTTTTTCCAATAAGTCTTGCGGGAACACTAATTTAATTGGCACTTCGAATGATTTTGCGACCGTCACCATCACGTCTGTACCGAAAACCCAGAATGCATCATAGAGAAGAAGTCCAAAGAGCAAGATGCATCCTGTGATGACATTGTTCAAATGCAACTGTTCCACTCCATTAATCGCGAATGCGATGCCAAACAAGTTGTTTGCTATCCAATGCTGAAAATTCATGTAACAATTATTTCATTGTATTTAGATCAATTTTGAATAAATCCCTATGAAAGGAAATGTTAATTTTTACCTTTTTGAGAACATACCATGCTCCAATAAGGGAACAACAAACCAGACAAACACAATCATGAAGATTAAACTTATAGGCTATTATTGATTCTGCATTTTCACCTTCTCCACTGGTGAACATGAAGTGATATTGAGTTTTTGGAATAGCGGCAGGTACCAACGATGAAATTAAGGGACTGTAATTGTTTCAGAATTATTATACTTCATTCTAAAGCTTTCTAAGTGCATAAATGTAATACCAATGAATTATTTATACCTGGTAACATTACACAAGGAAAAGATACCTAGGAAGAGGAAATAACTAACCAAAATTACATTGATATAGTTCTCTGGACATACCTAAAACAATAAAAAAACATGAAGTATGTCCTAGGAAAACACAAAATGGAGAAGTATCTGATTCGATACCTTGTATGCCACATAGAGTGCGACTAATGTGAAACTACATATAAATGGATATATCATTGCATCTTTACAAGTCATTGTCTCCGGTGCTCCTTTCTCTTCATAATTCGCCTGCAATACATGAATAAATATGGTCAATATTGTATTACGAACATTAATTACAAAAAGTTCATGATTTTAACCATGGATTTGGTGATACAGTCTTCAAATTTCGACAAGTTAGTAGAAGTGAGTGTAGCTATGTAAACATTAGCTATACAACAATGTTGGGCTACAATTACAGTTGGATATTTTGAACAGCTTACGGGTGACTTTTGTTTTTTTTTTGTATTGTAACAGTTTGTTGGGGAAACGCGTGGCGTACCTGGTGCTCCATATGGTGTTTAACAGCTCGATAGCTGCCAAAGAAAATCGGCAAAACAGCCATAATGATCAAGCTACCGTAAGCGATGGCCAATCCTTCGGGAGTCGACGGTATTCTCCCAGGTATCGAGGCATTTCTTTCCGTCACATTTTCACTAATTTGGGTAACGATTTCATTAATCTCACTTGCCATCTTGAATCTGTCGACACGACTACACCAACCGGATTCAGCGTTGCCAACAAAAGCCCTCAACGAGGGACAAGGACGACGTCATATTACCCCCCTCCATGTCTTCCATCACGTGTACGTTGACATCCTACTCACTGGACATGTAAATACCTTACATATGTAGACACATGTGATGCAATCGCGTAAACGAATCTATATTTTATTTTATCCTTGACAAATTAATGTAAATGGACTTAAACAATTGAGAATGGTACTCTAACGCATCGAAAATTCTGTGGTATCGGAATAGACCAGACTGGACTAGACACAATGTAAAATTTCATGTTACACCACACACTTTGATATTTTAAAAAGCGGATACTAAGTCTATGCAAGCTATGAATGAGGTGCATACAGAACATAGTCTAAGATTTAAGAGAAAAATGAAGGCTCCGCGCCTGTCCGCTAAAGATGTTCGATTCTCTTTAAAGAATCGATTTTGAATCGAATCGTGAGAATCGATTCTCCCAAAAAATCGAAATCGGTGAATCGATGAAAAATTTATTTTATTCTTCACAGTAGAAGCTATACAGCTTTATAGCTTTTGTAACAAACTTTTAACTGAAATAATAGTAATTAGTAATAAACGATGTTGTATAATTGCATAAATAAGCTATACAATTTTATAGTGCCATAGATTAAATTTGACACAATTAATCGAACTTTAATTGCCAGTTTTTCATTAGTAATGAATACAGAAACTATAATTGTAGTAAATGATCATGTAATATTCCGTAATATTTCTAAAAATTTTAAGAATTCAACGAATTAGATTAGGTAAAATGTTACAAGGTTATGTCCAACGATTAGAAATTTTAAATATAACAACTTTTTGTACTACTTTTCAAATTCAAACGACGAGTTTGCGAAGCAATGCTTGGATAAAAATACTGTGAGGGAAGCTAAGAAAATTTTGATTGCGACGACGCCGTGCAATTATAAAACTAAACCAAGAAATATGAAAATATTATGAATGGAATTTGTGCTATATATCTTTACAATATTGTACATACGAATTCAATCGAACAAGTAAGTTTCCTTAACTTTTAGTCGGTCTTCCCGTTGGTAATAAATAAATACCAGCAATGAAGGAACTTCATTTTTACAATTCATATGTAGCTGAGATGTGAAACTCGGTTCTCGATTCTCAGGGAAAAGAATCGATTCTTAGAAAATCTGTCCGTAGAATATCGATTCAAAAAATCGATTTTTTAAATCGAAAGAATCGATTTTTTCAAGAATCGAATCGAAATCAAACATCTCTACTGTGCGCGCCGGCGCCTGACGTTTGAAATTGGCACGCCCACTGACTCCTACACTGACGTCTAACGCTGATACTGGAATCGAACCGCAAACGAATTCGCATAGTCGATCGATCCACTACTGTGGTCTACTGGACCCACCCATCCACCACCTCAGATTGAAACATTATATACCACCGTGTTCCAATAGTTCGTAAGTAATACTCACGGTATAATTGTTATATTATTCTCCGAACTATATAATTCAAAGTATATAACATTTATGTCCTCTGGAGTGCTCTATCCATTATTGAACAATCTATTGACTATCATACAATTACTATCATCATTAGTTACTATCATAAACATCAAATAGTTCAATTATTTTACGTTCATATATTAACGTTTATATCAAATCATCGACAATCATTTCATCAACAATGTTGTTATTTTTCCAACAATATTAATTAACCGCTGTCAACACTTATTTCGCTGACATTGACATTGATATACTAAACATATTAATTATTATAATTATAGTATAATTATAGACTGAAAGAATTGTAAATTTATATGGCAATAACTATATACTGACCTTCATATATAAGCACAATAATTAATCGTAATAAAGTATGTATTGAACAAAACCTGTCGCTGAAACGAGTGTCGATGGATGTAAACATTGATGCTGATTTCACTATGTCGGTTAATTAATATCATCAGCGAAATCAATGTCGACCAAATGGTGACGGTTAGGAATGTGCGGAAATTTTGAGATTCTCGAATTTATCGGGATTCCCGAGAAGTTCAAGATTCCGGCTACATTTCTCAAACTACTCCGCATACTTATTACTTAAATATGCACTTTTCCTATTCCGTATATTTCGAATTGTATAATGAAAATATATAGAATAAATTATTCGAAACCATGAATGTATTCGTTAAAACGCATGTAAATGGTCGGATATTTCGATTGTATTATTATAAAATTATACAATGCGGAATACAGTCAATTCTCCTAAATTGTTCCTCACCTTGGAAATAAAAATGGACAATTTGGAAAGAGGAGATACGATTGTCAATGACAATCAGCAATTATAAAACCGAATCGCGAGGCACGAATAATCGCATCTTCTGTTCCTAAATCGTCCATATCTGTTTCCAAGGTGAGGAACAATTTGAGAAAATTTACTGTATATGAATTAGGAATAGTAAGCAAATAAGTAGGGTAAATGTCCCAATTATCGTACCTTTAAGCCAATGTTTGCTTTGTCAAAACTCTCATTAAATATTAAAAATTTTATTTAATGAACTAAAAATATATTTCGATTTTTCAGACACTTTTGATTTCAATTTTAATTTTAATAATGCTTTTAATGAAATAAAAGGAATTGTTTCTGGCCATAATTTCGCGCTCTGTTTTGAATGAAATTATTTGGGTTCGATTAGGCGGTCTAATACCAGGGGACACGAAAATACCAACCTGTTTTAAAATTTGACCTTACTACCAGATTTATATTAAAAATGTAAAAATATGCATCGTTAGTGTTCTTTATCGTTGTTAGTACTAAATGAAACCTTTCTACGACGTAATATGCGTTTTGTACGACGTAAATCACATTAATAATTAATTTATACGAAAATCTTCAGCAAACGTTTCTACGATTTTTGACAAAACATATACTTGAATTCCTCAGAACTGCTGTAGCATCAGTTGACAAATGTTTATTACATTTTAACATATGAAACATGTAATATCCCTCTATGAATCTTACATATTAATAGGTAAACATAATAAAAAAGTTTGTGAAATTTCAATTCAAAGCTAGTGTGTTTATTGGTGTTTAGTGTGACCAATAGTGTCAGGGATTCTGCTCGGAATCTGCTCCAAGTGGCGGAGAGGAGACCTCACAAATGGGATTGGAGGATTCAAATAGGTTGCCAATGGAAATCCATTGACATCATCCAATCCCATCTGTTTTACTTTTCTGGAAGAAAGTCATAAAGCGGTCAAGATGCTCAGAGTATTATCAAATAATCAACATGCTGAAAGCATTGGTACGTTCACAATTTTGAGAAACGGTAGCCAGTTTCTCGAACTTTTTGGGAATCTCGACTTTTTCGAGAATCCTAATTCCTTCGGGAACTCGACCCGACTCGACTGACTTCTTGACGCATCCCGACCATCGAATTCCCAATATTTTCGGGTTCACACACCCCTATTAATGGTTAACACATTGCCGGTGATTTGATACAAATCCGTACGTTTTTTTAAATATTTACCTTTTAGCTAAAGAAAATAATGGCATCTAAACGTAAAACAGCATTAGAAGAGGATGCAGCAGCAGTGCCAGGTACTTCTTACTCTCCAAAGAAATCCGATAAAAAGAAACTCAAATCTAAAAATGAAGAATATACTTGTGAAACAACGAAATGGTAAGTTTTATTATACATGTGTAACTTATACAAAATTTGGTTTCAATTGCAATGAACAAATATTTCTAAGAATTATATATTTTGGTCTTAAACAATATATTTAATTTAAACAATGTACGCATCTTTTTTGTAGGATGCTTAAGTATTTAAAGCTGCAAGAGGATGTAGGACCTGATGATACACATGGTGAACGTCTTGGAGGACATGTGACTGATATTATTGAATCACTTAATGTGGTTATTATAAAAGTACTCTCTCCAGATAATCTATTGTTCTTTGGAAGCCCAATATTTTTACATTGTTCAGAAGTGCTTAATTGTAAAACAGAATATATGTTTTTGGGTTTTATTGATGATATATTTGGACCAATTGGAGAGCCTATGTATTCTGTACAGATAAAGTGTAATGTGAAAAATATTTTGAAAAACAATGCTGAAGCATATTATTTTCCAGATAATCCAAATACTTTTGCTTTGACTGTTGAACGTATAAAGGATAAGGCAATGAATAGAACAAAATACCGACTTAGAAAGAAAAACTTGTGAAAAATTCGTCTATTGTCTCTTTGATTAATTAACGAGTGTGAAAACCAATTTTTTTTTTAATTTGTAGACGAATATGTAATGTGATGTTATTTAATAATAATGAACGAATATGTAACGCAATGTTCTTTAATAATAAATGACTAAATGAAATAAATGAAATAATAAATGACTTTACGAACAAAAATATTTAACTAAATTTTGTTTGCGTTTTGTAAGTTCAGTTATAACAAATGCGCATATACGTATATGTGTATGTATGGAGCATAATTTAAAAATATCGAGCCTTCAGGTACAATCGCGTTGAGCAAATTGTTGAGCAAATAGCGATTTGCATTATAGCGACCCAAAACGAACTACCGCGACTTGCCTTTACAAAGTTATCGTTGCGGTAGCATTGTTTGTTTTACAGAGCCCATGCTGCAGTTACAACCCCTTTACAGCGTAGGTACTTGCGACGTTTTTTTAGTGTTACGAAGCGAATTAACAATAATTGTCTTAGCGTCGCGAAAATTGCCAACGCGTTGCACTTTGCGTTAGAGTTGTGAAATAAATAAATGTCACACTGCGACTAGTTGTTCCAAGGATCGGTGCAACGCATTCGATGTTTAGTATTGCGAAGATAAAAATAACAGTGCACGGGAGTTGCCACTTTCAAGTCCAAGAATTATCATCGAGTTTAACAATATACTGCTCGCGTTGCTTTTACAGATATATAACTTTAAATTTCGTAGATTAATGTTGCGAAAAATTGATTCGCGTTTCTTTACCTATTTGACTTTAATTTTCCCTCTACGTGAAAAATATAATTATAATTCATCTATTCAATATAAAATTCTTATATAACACTGCAAATTTTTTATTCCCCTTTTGAGGTGGTTTTGGGGACAATACAGTAATAAAACTTACTGTATTTACTAAAATCCACTGTAAGTTCAACGGTCCACTACGTTTTCATTGTTAATGCCGAAGAAATTATCGTCTGTGAATAATTTTGGCGAGAAGTTTCTGCGTTTTGCCGCTACATGGATTGGCGCTATTCCATAGCGTTAATTATACGCGACAAGTTTATGAAATTTAGTAATTATATATATTTTAAAATTTTAATTGTACAAATCGATCGATGGGTTATTAAATCAAACTCATTGTATTAATGAATTTGATTACATATCTTGTCTGCAACCAATTCGTGACATTAAATCGTAGTGTAGCAACTGGTCGCAAGATGCCAGTCGAAAAGGTGAAAACGACGAAAATTGATTCTTACAGTCCGAAATCATTCTGAACTAAAACATGATATTAAATCCAAAGCACATGTTATTTGTCATTATTTTCTTCTTTATGAAAGCAATTGTTCAATCGCACCAATCAATTATTGAAAGACACAGGATAAGACTGTTCGACGCGTATTCAATAATTCGAATTTCAGTGTATTTCGCGCCACCACGAGTTTATCATTTCGCCAACACGTGTCTCGCCGGTCGAATTGTACCGAACATACTGCACCCGAATTTATACCGCCATATTGTCTCTCGCGTGCGAGGAAAAACATTGTGAGAACGTTGCGTAGTTTTCGAGGATATTTAAGGAAAGTTGATCGTTCGGTGTGCCCGGAAACTAATCGTACATATTCGCAGGACGCATACGGAGGGTCGAAGAGAAATTGAATGTTGAATGACAAGTAATTACACAGGTACGTCGACCATTTTTCCGCGGACCTCGTGCTTGCAGGACTTGCCTAGCGGCTTTCTTTTGTTATCTCCGGCTTGTCGCCGTACGAAAATTGTGGATTCTCGAAAATGCTCGGTCGCGACTTGAAGTTCATTGATTGCGAGGAAAATTTGTTCCGGCATCGTACGATGCCGATTTCAACATATCTCATAACTCATATCGAAGCTACGGTTATTTTCTCGATGGGTAGCCCACGCCTCGACGAAATTTCGTTGAGCGCGATACACGGGCACATCCTTCTTCGGCGTAAATACAAAGGTTCGTACGTTTGAAATGCGTGACGCGTGGTTCGTTTGATGTACACGGTGTCTCGCTCCGTTCACGAGAAAACATGTTCATGGAGCAATTCTCTTCCAGCGGCTAAATATTACTGAACGATATCATCAAGTATTAAGCGAAATCTGAAAATAGCGTGTTTGCGGAACGTTTACCGGACGTTCACCCTCCTGCCACGATTAAAATCTCGTGCACGTACTTTTCATGTTTTTATTCTACACGTTGACGTTGTCCGCCATGCGGAACACATTTGCACTCGGCAAATGGAGATTGAAAGAAATCATTCGCCGATAAATTGCTGGAACGGAAAAGGTACTACTCCTTCAAGTCCATTCGTTCCCTTCAATTGTTCATCGGAATCGATAAAGTATCCTGAAAACAACTCAGAAGCATGTGCACGCCTGAGGCGTTCCACGCAGCTATGGTGGTCGCTGTTCCTCCATCTGTGCACGGACATTTAAAGGGTCAACAGACTGTAGGAGTCGCTTTTAGTTACGTGCTATTTCTAAGATATATCCGTTCCGTATCCCGCCGCCTAGCTTTCTAAGGCGGTTGGCCCTGAATATGGCATTGGCTATTTCCGTATGTACTATCGGAGTCATCGTTTAATTGTTTCGCGATCGGGCCACGTGACAATTTACACCGGAAAATGAGGAAACTGTAGCGCAGAAACTTTCATGGGCCCTTCGAATACACCGTGATCAAGATAAATTTATACGGAAAGACGCTAATATTAATAGAACCGTTATCGACGAATAGAGTGGAAGTTTCAAGCTGTGAGCGTCGCGTTGCTAATTTTTGAACACCACCGAATGCTTTGTCGGCTCGAACGGGGCGTGCGTTTGACTCGCCGGTGTGGCAAAATTTGCTGAAACTAATTCTGGTACGGTCGTTTCGAAATTATGTTTATGTAATTCGGTAGAGGTGTTTACGATTGTATTTACGGTGCTTCTTAGTTGCAGCGTAGATATAACGCTAACTTTCAGAACTCGCTTACAAAGTATTCTCATCGAAGCGATTGACCGAAGTGAGCATTATGACAAAACATTGTTTCCATCAATTAAATTGTAACAATGAAACAAAATTGTTAGAACATTGCAGGATGGAAATGATTCACACAGCTATACAAGTTGTTTATTTATTATCTAGACTATTTGAATTATAATAACTAGATCGCGGGTTTTATGCATTTATGTTTAAACTTATTAAGTGAAGTGAAAAATCTGCAGAGATATTACAACAATTTAAGTACATTGTTACATTATTTGCATTTAGTCTATGTTTCCTTCGATTAACCTGGATAATTTTTATTTTGCATAAACATCCGCTACCTAGTAATAACAATTAAACATTCACGCGATCACAAGGTTTAACGTATAATCGACAATGTTGAGATGGAAGTTTTCTTAGGGCTCACCTTCAATGGTCGGTGGTTTTGTACGTGTTGATAATCAGTGGTTATCAACACGTATCTATTATCGACGCTACGAGCACAAAGTAGATAGGACCCAAACATCGAGTGTACGTCACATTAGTCTCTGGAGATAAGAGGAACACCAGGGTATCCTTCATAAATACAAGATCTAGGAACCAGAGGCGCCTAGTTATCGATTGGCTTCATTTGATTTATATAAGCATTAGATGTGCCATACAACAATTTAAATAGCCTCAGTTGTTACCTTGTGCTGATACTGAGATCGGCTATTATATAAATATTTTATATACAGTTTTATCATTTATACTTAATTCATATATGTAGATACTATAACATCATGGTAGGATTAAAAAAATTCGTTGCATTATACCATGTTGACACGTTTAATAATTAGAGAAATTAAATTAATTTCTTGAATGAACGTAACCGAGCAGGAAACATTTAGTCATCAATATTTCGCGATTACTGCCGACGGTGAGTAGTCTTATTCAAGCGTTACACAAGATTGTCACAACTATTCAATTTTACATTATTAATTTCATACAACACTTGATGCATTCCAGCCCTCTTAATCGAACCTTGACCTCCGACCTTTATAATCTACCGCACACCGCTGAAATTATGATACTCTTTTTCGCATTCTCCTTTTTCTATAAGCGTTCACTATTCTCTACGGAAAAATACTGCTTAATCTTGGGTTCAATAGTCCATTTTTAACACTAGTTCACAAATGATTTTCATACTTTTGGTAACTCAGTATTGATCTTATAATTACTGTGTATAAATGTACGATACTTCTCAAACGTCAACATTTTGTTTTCAAACACAGTAGAACTTCGATTAACCGAACTGGATTTTCCTTGACCTTTGTTATTTAGATTTTTGATTACTCGAAGTAATAACGATGAAACTATTGAAAGACCTCGATTAAATTTCGATTTGTCATTTAATACTGTTGTATTAATAATTTATCTAAAATCAAGAGAAATTAACTATCAATTTCGAATTTGTCTAATCGAAGTTTTATTGTACTCTTGGACACATGGTCGTATGACATAAAGCAATTCTGCTCGTCGACACGACAGTTAGGTGCAGCGCGTGCAACGAAATTTTTGTATGAAAATGTGTTCCACGGAAGCAATACGGTTTCTCGATGGTCCCTTTCTCTTCTACGGGTTTCGGTCGTCCTTCTCCCGGCCTCTTGGTCTTCTGGTTCTCCCTCCTCTCGCCCGAGCCCGGTTACTTCATCGTTCTGCGTGCAGGTTGGACATTCCAAGAGCACGTTGAACCACGGCCACCTTTGTTTCTTGCATATCTATGTGTTTTCTAACCAGCTGCAGCAGTAAATCCCTACGAGTTAGATGGGTGCCTCCCTCCGTCGAAGAATAAACCAATAATAATGGCACGAATTGAACTGCTACTCGCGTTACACACTGGCCGGATAACGCATGTACACGACCGCGCAAACGCTCGAGACCGTTCGGGTCGCGAGCGTGATTTTCAGGACGATGAAAGGATGCTAGAAACGATTCGAACACGGTCCGTATATCTTGGAAAACTGACGAGAAGGCCTAGATACAGGTCCCGTGATCCAAATACATATATTCGTATCCGGATACAGCAGATAATATCTGTCCTCGAATATTATAACCGGTTCCGAACAGCCTATGGAGATGCTCACCGGGCCCGTTAAACGGAACTACGTCGTCCTTGCATGTCCATCACAGATCCTTTGGTGCAAATTGACTTTCAAGTTGACCTTTAAATATATAACAATTCATTTGATTTATTCCACGACGATTATTTCCTGTGAAATAATAGATAACGTGTACATAACAATGGAGCTAATCAAAGTCGCCAATGAAATTAGAACAAACTTTGGGATAAAATCAAAGTTTAAACCTGTTAATCAGAGAAGTTGGATTCAATCTTTTGCCTCTATTCATTCGCACCCTTAGACTATTTCTCTCGCAGTACAAAGTAGAATCACTTTGAATGACTTTTATTCATATTTACTTGTGTTGCAATGGTTAACTATTATTAACTCTGCAGTGACACCATAGAACAATTTTCAGTACACCGACTACGACATTGCAAAATAATTGTAAATATGGAATTTATCATCGGGTACCCATTTACTAAGTTCTCTCGTAGAATTTCTCCGAGCGTTCATCCTGAAGAATGAAGTTCAACCATTGCACGGTCAAGGAACCCATCAGCAACGGCCTACCTGGTTCTAAAAAGCGTATTCGGCAATGAGTGTCCCGCTAAAATTTACAAGAATTGGACCGGGTCCAAGCATTGTCTACGAAGTTCAGAACATTCACCTTCCGAGGCTGAAACGAAGATGCATAATTTAGTAGCCCGAGGTGTTTGTTCGAATGTCCAAGTACGTACAATCTGCCTGGTAGCATCTGATTCTTGAAATTTTGATATCCTGTGGATTTAAATTCACGTAACCCACTTCTCGGAGTCGTCGATCTGATCTTCGTCGGACAACAGGTACCGGTTTCGTTTTAATTGAACTTTTTGTTCTTCGGTCACAATGTATATCCCTTCTCCCTTTCGACCGGCGCTGGTAACGCCTGAATTCATGTTCTCCCGTCTCACCTTGGCCGGATCACCTTGCTCTCTCCCGTTCGTTGTCCCGAAAGGAAACCGAGCAGCCCCGTTGGTCGTCCAGCCTGCCGAGGAATTGGTACGTTGATGATCGATAGATCGGCTCGCTGAGCAGGCAGAAAGACCACAATAATGTGTTTATTACGTTCACGAGCTTTCTTCGTGATGCTTGTACTCCCGATGAATGGCGCGCCGTGAAAGTTCTCATAAATAATGATAAGTTTATGCATAGTTTAAGTGCAACATTCGGATTTATATCCCTGGTCGCGTATTAACGCGATACCGCGATGCAGATAATGAGATGTTAAGTAAGAGTAATCGCTCTTCGGCATAGGCATATAATATTTTATTTATACGTGCAGATAATACAGCTTGCCATATGTAATCCACTCGTTTTATGATAACATTGGTAACTGTATTATTCGAAAGGTAGCCGCGATAAATCGTGAGTACAGAAGACAGTAATTAAA